>JANSJX010000716.1:0-17500 GCA_026168455.1 Theocolax elegans | reverse complement strand
GGAACAGTAGTGGGGATGCCGTCGAGGAGTTGTTCGTCGGCTGCTCCGAGGTTCTCTGCTGCAGGAGGCGGGGTTCCCGGGGTGGTCAGCTACTCTAAGACAACAGCGTCTATAAAAGAAAAATATATAAATATTAGGTATTGAATGGGAAAAAGGATGAGGAAAATTAGGAATTAATTATCGAGGAAATATGGATTAAAACAAGGTAACGGGGGGATTTGGTGAAAGATTATACCAATACTTACCTATATTGGGAGTTTTGCATCATTGTTTATTGCAAATATGCAATAAACAATGATGTAAACATTACCTTTCTCGCTGTGTGTAGTACCTCGTGGAGCGTTGGTGGGGAGAACTCGTTGTCGTCCTCGCGCACGGCGTATACACGCGAGTATACGTACGCGCACACACTTTACACGCGCACAACACCCGCGGAACGGTTATCGTCGTCCCCGCCGGTGGGGATCGCGCGCACGCGGTGAACCGGTCGCGAAGCACGTTGTTTACGTGCCGGTTCGAGCTCAGTTGCGTCCATCTTAAATCGATCGAGATTCAAGCGCGCGCATAGTAACTAGGCGGTGCTCAGCAGTCATCTGCTAAATAGAACCGTAAATGATCCTTAATTTTTTTAATGGTAACATAATTAAAAATTATAACGGTAAGCGAGTTACCGATCAGGTGAGTAACTGAAAAGAGTATCGACAGCGCGGCGCGCGCAGGGAACGCGCGCGAGAATCGTGCGCAGTAGAGTATCGTTAGAGAGTTCGCGCGCGATCGGCAACAACAAGGTGTGTTGACAATTGCCGAGTGATTTTTACGGGATAAAAAGTGATTAGACTGGTGCAGTTCGTGTGTGGGTGTGAGGTTTTTCTCCCCACCAACCTCCACGTCGGCGTGCGGAGCAGCACGGCCCCGAGAAAGGCAGAAGGAAGGAAGCCAAGAGCCGGCCGCCTTCCCGACCGTTGGAGTGAGAGAGAGAGATAAGCACGAGGACGAGCTGTCTCTCCGTTGCCCAGTCGTTTCCCGCCGAGGCGCGATATATAGACAAACGGTAAGTGGTGCACCACATTTAGACCCGCGTGTCTACTGAATATTTCGCGTCCCGATTTACCTGGTACGGTCCAGGTGAGGAAGCGTTCCTCCTTCCCCCCTCTCGTGACAATACCCGCACGGATAGTAAGGTCGGTGGTTCGCGGGAACCACTTCACGAGAGAAGGCGCGCGTGACGTAGTAAGCTTCTACGTAAAAGCTCTCTACGTCAGTGATTCATACGTCACACGGTGTGACGTATGCCATCAGGTTAAGCAGCCGATCATATCCGGATCGGTTGCTCGTAATCGACTGATAAATAGATTTTTAACTGATTCTTTTCGCGCTGACCTCGGGGGTAGTCATCGGTACGACTCCCCGCAAATTGTTAAAGTTCATTTATTGTTTATTTATTAATATTTATTTGTTAATTTAATAAATTGACTCGGCGAGACAATCTTTCTCGCCGATTAACAATAATATTGATTGTTGATAGTATTTTACCGGTTAACGTCCTATCCTACGAATACCGCCCTCTCCGGTGTTTATCCTAGTTGGCAATATTGGGCATAGGGCCCAACACACGGTATATAAGTCAAACGGAGTGTTTGACGTTGTTAACGGCATTGCACGGGAATCAAAGGGATTCTCGGCCGCATCGTGGGACTGCACACTTAAGGTTGGTAAGTTGGGACAGATTGGGCCTAACCGTGGGCCTTACGTATCCCCAGTATCCACCCCGTTACAACTGGCGCCCAATACGTGTGGATTTTGGATAGAGGACATCGGAAAAATCAACAAGCACGATATAGTTGTTCAATTGTTAATAACATTGTTAATTAACAATTGGATAACTCGCGAACAATAACGAGGTCAGCAGTCGCGTTTCGAAATTCTGAAGCATATTTCGGTACTCTTTCGTTCCCCCTCGAGGCGGGATTTGTTTATTAACAAATAGAATTGTTATAAACAAATAAAAATTTTTTTATAACAAATAAAATTTTTTTTTATTTTTCTCGTCTCGACTACTGAGTAGTAGACACAGGAAATTGGTTCCTGGTCGAACATAGGTGGCGCCACTAGAAAAAGGTCGCACAAATAGGAAATTTGGTGGGTTTTCGAACGGAATCGATAGACCGACCAACGTTACTTGGAGATTGGGTAGTTTGGACCAAACCAAGTAACTAGCGCCACCTAGAGGAACGAAAGAACGCGACACAGCGCGACATAACCTGGTGGCAATTAATCGGTCTAAATAAATTGTTTGTAAGTGTATGCAAGGTTTAACTGGTTTTTGCTGGCACAAAACAGGAAGCTTATAAACTGGCTCAGACCTTTACAGATTGTATTGTAGGTTATATTTTTGTAAGAGGTCAAGCGCGCGGTAACTTAAATTATTTAATTTATCTATTTATTGATTTATTTATTAATATTTATATAGTACCGTTAAGTAGCGCAAGGTAAGAGCCAGGCAGTAGTTTATCGTAAATTTATTAGCAAATTGGTTAAAAATAGTTTAAACTCGGTAGTGCTTCCTGATCAAAGTAAGACAGGACTTACTTTTGGCATCCGGTTTTGTGCGTTAGCGGTTAGCTTAGGTAGAAGCAAAACCCAGTTACGCGGATTGGACATTTGGCAAGTAACGCCAAAGTTAAATATTCGACAGCATATAACCTTGCACACACATAGTGCGTCAAGCCAGCGAGGCTACTTACTGTGAAACGTATAAACGACGCTACAACTGAAGATGGCCGCTCAGCAGAAAGACGTCGATAGTCAAATCGACGCATGGATCGAGACGCTCACCAGGGAGCAAATCGAACTACACCTGGACGCCTTGAACCTAAAATCGGCAGGCTCGGTTCATAGGAAAGCCGAGCGACTCCACCAGTGGCTATTAGGAAATTATTCGGCCCAGGAGTTTAACCAGGAGGAAGACGAAGCCACAGCAGTTCGCAGCCGTCTCCAACGGAGAAATAGGTGGCTGCAGATGCTAGGTGAACATCAAGACGAGGAGTCTGATGAACCTAGCCCAGATCAGGAAGTGTATCTGGTACTGCGGGAGAACGCTGCGGTAAAAGATAACCTGCACAGGACGGTGCAGGATTTCGATGACGTCGAGCTAGATGAAACGACGTCAGCCGCGACCAATACAGAGCCTCAACCCGAACGAGAGGAAGAATGGCTGTCATTGGTCTCAGAAGAGGGAAACATTTTTAAAATCCCTCGATCGTTCTCCCAGACCTTGGTGCAGCTGATCAAAAAAGTGAATGACCTCACTGTAAAGGTAGATAAGCTGATGTCTGAGCGCACTCAAACCGCTCACAGCACGAGATTGGACGGTGCCAACCAATCTCACCATGTGCAATTTCAGGACACATATACGTGTTATGGTCCTGATGTGAGCGAGATAGGTGAGGCGCAAGTAAATGGCGAGCAACAACGCGCAAGCGCCCCTCAGTCTAAGCCTGATGGAGCTTGGAAGGGGGGGAATGCGCGTGAATCCCAGAGGATTCCTCAAGCGCGCAGCTCGCCAAACAGGGATCGGACATTCTCAACACCAAGCTTCTCGACGTCATCGAGGTTGAATGGGACACCTCGAGACGTCGGCGGCATTGTGAGGAAGTGGCAGGTCAAGTTCTCTGGCGACAAGAGCCAGAGCATCGACGCCTTCCTAACCAGGATCGAGGATTGCAGGATCCTGGCCAACCTGTCAGAGGACGAGTTATTGCCGTCACTCTCGGAACTTCTGACAGACACTGCCGCCACGTGGTACCAGAACGAGAAACACAAGTGGCACTCCTGGCAAGATTTCGTGACTTCGGCTAAACGTTGGTACGGAATGAGCCAACGTTTCCAGCAGAGGATCATCGCCGAGTCCAACGCACGGACTCAAGGACCCGATGAACCAGTTAGGGACTATATGACGTGTTCTATCGCAATAATGCGAAAGATAGTCCCTACGCCGACTGAAGCGCAGCAGCTCGATCATTTGTATCGGAACATGCTGCCACAGCTTCAACGGCTGTTCAAGAGAGCGGAAGTGAGCTCAATTGAACAAATGCTGGACCTCGCCACGGAAGCGGAGCAGACGATAGAAGGTGAAAAAGTATATCGTCCACCACCTACGGAGGAAGGGTCTCTGCTTCCTGAGATGGCGTATAAGCCGAAGCGGAAAAAAGGTTCGCCGAAGGCTAAGGTAGCGGCCGCTGAGGTAAGCCCGGCCAAACCAAGCGAGCCAGACGTCGTCGACCGCATCGCAAAGATGCTGGAGGATGCGCTGCGGCCCATCGTCTCCCAATTGGCGTCGACGACCCGACAGTCACGTAGGAGAAGCCCAAGGTCTGGCTCTCCTAAGAAAGGCTCGCCGGCCAACCGATCTCCGAAGAGTAGGAGGTCTGGCAAACCTAATGGCCCGAGCAAGAGCTTCGGACACCGGCAGGAGAAGAAGAGCGCTAGTCCAACGAGGGAAAAAGGAAAGGAACAGCCGAAAAACCGAATGGGCTCGACTTTCGATCCGACTAAGCCTCTTACCTGCAAGGGCTGTGGGAAAATTGGATATTCCCTCAGGTACTGTCCGGTGTGCTCGGGAAACGCCAAAGGGAGCGGTTAACAGGGACGAAAACCGCGACCCAAGAGCTTGAGTCCCCGCTGTCCCAGGTGAGTTCGGGACAGGCCCGCTCCAACCGAGAGTATGGTCCAGAGAGGAGCGGAAATGGGCCTCAAAAGGAGGAACGGTCCCAAGAAGCAAGCAGACCAACCTCATCCTATAAACCAGAGGATGAGAGTCGTTGGTGGCTTCTCGTGGAAATTGGGGGCTTTCGTATAAGAGCCTTATACGATCCCGGAGCTTCCACGACCGTGATGGGACCCAGCGGTCTGCAAATCGCCGCGGCATTGGGCAAGGAGCTCATTGTGGCGAACGCCGGACGCGTCAAGATGGCGGATGGTAGTTACCAACCGCTAAACGGTCATGTGATCTTACCTTTCACTGTCGGGAAGGAGACGCGTGAAATAAGGGTAGCGATCATACCAAATCTTGACGCCGAATGCTACGTAGGAGTAAATTTCGTACGAGCATTCAGAGCCATATTGGATCCGGATAGCGACCGCCTGTTCCTCAAAGACAGCAAGCAGCAGATCCACCTCGAAGTTGCTGGAATAGGGGGTATGGCCACCCTCTCGTCCGCTGGGATAGCGGACGCAACCGAGGCAGAAAGGGAAGAGCTGCGCGCGCTAGTAAGCAAAGTGCTGTCTAATACTTCTCCCAAAATCGGGCGAACCCAACTCATCGAGCACTCGATTGACGTGGGATCAGCTCGCCCGATAAAGCAGAAGTATTACCCGGTGTCGGAGAAGATCCAGGAGGAGATGCACCGCCAGGTCCGAGAGATGCTAGATTTAGAGATCATAGAGCCCTCGGACAGCGGTTGGTCAAGCCCCGTAGTGATGGTACGCAAGGAGAACGGATCACGTCGGTTTTGCATTGACTTTAGGAAAGTCAATGCGCTAACGAAACCAGACGCTTATCCCCTCCCGTTCATGCAGGATATCTTACGCAAGTTAAAGAGATGTCGGTACATTAGTACTCTGGACATGAACTCAGCGTATCATCAAATACCTCTCCAGAAGGAATCGCGTCCTTATACGGCTTTCACAGTCCCGGGGATGGGACTGTATCAGTTTAAGCGGATGCCGTACGGATTGGCATACGCCGGCGCGACCTTCCAACGCATGATTGACCAAGTGGTTGGTCCTGATCTCGAGCCCAATGCCTTTTCTTACCTCGATGACATTATCATAGTCACCGAGACATTTGAAGGGCACAAGAAGTATCTCGAGATGGTGCTGAAAAGACTGACCGAAGCTAACTTGACAGTGAATAAGGACAAGTGTGTCTTTTGTCAAGACGAGGTGAGATATCTTGGCGTGCTGGTCAACAGGGATGGAATTCGTCCCGACCCAGCCAAGACAGAGCCTATAAGGGCTTATCCGGCTCCCAAGAACCTCAAACAGCTTCGGACGATTCCTCGGCATGGCGTCGTGGTATCGGCGTTTTATGCCGGATTACGCCACGATTGCCGAGCCACTTACCCGTCTAACAAAGAAGAACCAATGGTACGAGTGGTTAGATGACAGGAACAAGCCTTTCAGCAACTGAAGTCCCTGATCATGACTGCTCCAGTTCTTCAACGTCCCAGTGCAGATGGACTGGTTTAGCCTGCACACGACCGAGCGATACGCGAGCGCGTCAAGACGAGGTGAGATATCTTGGCGTGCTGGTCAACAGGGATGGAATTCGTCCCGACCCAGCCAAGACAGAGCCTATAAGGGCTTATCCGGCTCCCAAGAACCTCAAACAGCTTCGACGATTCCTCGGCATGGCGTCGTGGTATCGGCGTTTTATGCCGGATTACGCCACGATTGCCGAGCCACTTACCCGTCTAACAAAGAAGAACCAATGGTACGAGTGGTTAGATGAACAGGAACAAGCCTTTCAGCAACTGAAGGCCCTGATCATGACTGCTCCAGTTCTTCAACGTCCCAGTGCAGATGGACTGTTTAGCCTGCACACGGACGCGAGCGATACCGGCATAGGAGCCGTGCTCGTCCAAGAGATAGACGGAGAGGAAAGAGTCATTGAGTTTGCCAGTCGCATTCTCACAGCACCCGAGAAGAATTATAGCGTTACGGAGAGGGAATGCTTGGCCGTGGTCTGGGCTATTAATAAGTTCAGACCTTACATCGAAGGGTACCACTTCAAAGTGATAACGGATCACAGTAGTCTTCGCTGGTTGTGTAATATGAGAAATCCAACCAGCCGACTAGCGAGATGGGCTTTAGAGCTTCAAGCTCATGACTTTGTCGTCGAGCACAGAAAAGGAGCTCTGCATCACGTTCCCGATGCCCTATCTCGCATGTATGAAGACGACGAGCCTACAGTAGCAGCAATGTCGTGGGCTCAAACTACTGAAGATCCTTGGTACCTAGACTGGATCAAGAACGTTTCCGACAGACCCCGTGATTTCCCCGACTGGAAAATAGTTGGAGGAAATCTATACATCTATCGCCCCGACAAGGAGTTAGAGGAAGTGATGGATGACGAGCAAGCATGGAAGCTGGTCGTACCCGTAGAGAATCGACACTCTATTCTGAGAGAGTGTCACGATGACCCCTCAGCTGGCCATCTCGGAAGGGAAAAGACATTCGCCCGCGTGGCCCAAAACTATTATTGGCCACGGTTTTACGCAGAAGTTGCGGATTACGTCAGGCGATGTCAAGTGTGCCAGCAATGTAAGGTCGAGCAACGTGCTCCCTCAGGGTTAATGGGTCACCGTCAATCGGACAGACCATGGCAGGTGGTAGCAGGAGATATCACTGGCCCGCTTCCACGCTCTAGCCGAGGATACGAATACATCCTAGTATTCCAGGATTTATTCACGCGCTGGATTGAAGCAATCCCGATAAGAAAAGCTAACGCGAAGACGATAGTCCGCGAGCTTCACGAACGAGTGATTAACCGGTTCGGCACCCCGGAAGTATTTCATTCGGACAACGGGACCGAGTTTAAAAATAAACTCGTAGACGAATACCTTGAATCTAAGGGAGTGTATCATTCGACGACACCCCCTTATCACGCACAGGCCAATCCTGTCGAGAGGGCCAATCGGACCCTTAAGACAATGGTGGCGTCGTATATCCAGGATAAGCACAGCGACTGGGACGACAAGCTGCCAGAGTTAGTCTTTGCACTAAACACAGCAGTGCAAAGTTCTACTGGATGGAGCCCGGCTATGCTGAACTATGGTCGCCAACCCGAGGCGCCTAGTACAGCTCGTCGAGAGCAAGACCGGCTTGCCCAGCAACAGTTTGAGTTCCGTCGCCTGCAGGATTGGAACGACAAAATCAAACAGTTGCCAAGACTGCACGAGAACGCAAGTCGTCAGTCGGCTGCCAGCAAGGCCCGGCAAGCCGAAATCTTCAACTCACGACGGAGGCCAGCGGAATTCGAGGTAGGAGATCTGGTGTGGAAACGCAACCGGATCCTCTCGTCCAGCGCACAAGGTATCTCGGCTAAGCTTGCTCCGAAATATACAGGGCCATATCTGATCATCAGTAGGAAAGGCATGAATACCTACGTTATACAAGATGATCAAGGGGGCCAAGAGGTATCTCATATAGAGCATCTGAAGAGATACGTCCCCGAAGATGAGGCTGAGCCAAACGATGAAGAGCAACCTACGAGATCTCAACCGTCGAGGGATCAACAGGTGAAGTGCGACCCACCTGTAGCGAACGAAGCCTCCCCTGCGAGGGAGTATAATGCGAGCGAGTCACCTAGCGAAGGGACTCGATGTAAACCGCGTAAGACGTCGCGTACGTCCTTAGATAGGGCCCCCGCTACCAAACGACCACGTGGTCGTCCCCGGAAAGCGAATGCGACCGTGCGACGCCGATCCCCAGTAACACGGCAGTTAGATGCGCCGCCAGAAACTGTTCCCCTTAGACGAGGACGAGGGCGTCCTCGTGGATCGAAATCCAAATAAAGAACAGTGTCGTTTGAAACGATGGGCCATAACCTGAGATCATGATTTTTGTTGCAGATGATCATCGAGGTTGAGCAGGAAGCCCTGGAGTTCCTCCTCGCCAGGATGATTGACACCCTGGCCAGCCACGGCGAGATGCAGACAGCTCCAGGAGGAGCATCGCCGTGGCCAGGAGGATATCGCCGCCGTCGTCCTAGAAGAGGTCCTGGAGGACGGTCAGGGCCAGGACACGGCCTATGTAGCGACCCCTGCGGACCGCTTAAGACAAGCGAAAGGTACAATACCCATGCCCTCTCCGCCGAAGCCAGCACCCGCGACAGAAGAGCGGATGGAGAGGGAGGGCAATTCAGTATCGGATCGTCCGCAGGGGAAGACTGAACCGGAACCGGCCAACACCAGACCTCAGCTCCGTCGTCCCCACTCCAATGGGTCCCAACCCGCAACCTCTGCGGTGACAGAGGAGCGACCCAAGACACAGGAAGAGGAGTGGCAGGAGACGGAGGCTGCCCTCAGGCACATGAAAGCCCTGAGGGTTCAGCTACGGGCAGCCGAACAAGAGGCCTTGGCGAAGTTCGATGCGTTTGCCGAGGCTCATCCGACGGCTCCCATCACCAAGGGTGTCTGGGCTGAGCGAGTTCAGGACCTCAAAAGGGAGCGAGAGGTCCTGGCAACGTTCCGGGCTCAGCAGCGCGAGGCCAAAGAAAAGGCGGCGGCGGAAGAGAGGAAGCGCGAGGAAGAGCGCCAGCAGCGGCTGAGGGCTGAGGCAGCCTATAGGCAGGCTGCTGAAGAGCACCGGCGTCTCCAGCAGAAAGCGGATGACGCTAAAAGAAGAGCCGCTGAGCTGGAGGCGCGGCTGCAGTCTCAGCCCTCCACGAGCGGAACGAGCGGTTATAAGGAACCGAAGTGTCCGCTCTGCCGCTGCAAAGGGGTCGTTGACCCAAAGAAATGCCCTCGCTTTAAGGCGCACGCCGAAATCAAGGCGGGGCGCAGGAGGCAGGGCTGAGAGCCATCGGGAGGCAACGGCCCAATCCTCCAAATGTAAATAGATACTTTTTGTTTTTTATTAAAGTTTTGTAATAAAAAAAAATAAGGTGTACCTCCTGATTATTTATCCTCTTTCCTGTTCCTCGCGGTACAGAGTCCACATACAGGGTATGCGGAATCTGGAAGGGGGGTATAACGGTAAGCGAGTTACCGATCAGGTGAGTAACTGAAAAGAGTATCGACAGCGCGGCGCGCGCAGGGAACGCGCGCGAGAATCGTGCGCAGTAGAGTATCGTTAGAGAGTTCGCGCGCGATCGGCAACAACAAGGTGTGTTGACAATTGCCGAGTGATTTTTACGGGATAAAAAGTGATTAGACTGGTGCAGTTCGTGTGTGGGTGTGAGGTTTTTCTCCCCACCAACCTCCACGTCGGCGTGCGGAGCAGCACGGCCCCGAGAAAGGCAGAAGGAAGGAAGCCAAGAGCCGGCCGCCTTCCCGACCGTTGGAGTGAGAGAGAGAGATAAGCACGAGGACGAGCTGTCTCTCCGTTGCCCAGTCGTTTCCCGCCGAGGCGCGATATATAGACAAACGGTAAGTGGTGCACCACATTTAGACCCGCGTGTCTACTGAATATTTCGCGTCCCGATTTACCTGGTACGGTCCAGGTGAGGAAGCGTTCCTCCTTCCCCCCTCTCGTGACA
This sequence comes from Theocolax elegans, assembly GCA_026168455.1. Lineage (NCBI taxonomy): Eukaryota > Metazoa > Arthropoda > Insecta > Hymenoptera > Cerocephalidae > Theocolax > Theocolax elegans. The sequence continues at coordinate 7,239 of JANSJX010000716.1, read as the reverse complement.
ATACCCGCACGGATAGTAAGGTCGGTGGTTCGCGGGAACCACTTCACGAGAGAAGGCGCGCGTGACGTAGTAAGCTTCTACGTAAAAGCTCTCTACGTCAGTGATTCATACGTCACACGGTGTGACGTATGCCATCAGGTTAAGCAGCCGATCATATCCGGATCGGTTGCTCGTAATCGACTGATAAATAGATTTTTAACTGATTCTTTTCGCGCTGACCTCGGGGGTAGTCATCGGTACGACTCCCCGCAAATTGTTAAAGTTCATTTATTGTTTATTTATTAATATTTATTTGTTAATTTAATAAATTGACTCGGCGAGACAATCTTTCTCGCCGATTAACAATAATATTGATTGTTGATAGTATTTTACCGGTTAACGTCCTATCCTACGAATACCGCCCTCTCCGGTGTTTATCCTAGTTGGCAATATTGGGCATAGGGCCCAACACACGGTATATAAGTCAAACGGAGTGTTTGACGTTGTTAACGGCATTGCACGGGAATCAAAGGGATTCCCGGCCGCATCGTGGGACTGCACACTTAAGGTTGGTAAGTTGGGACAGATTGGGCCTAACCGTGGGCCTTACGTATCCCCAGTATCCACCCCGTTACAAAATATAGAATTTAAATAATGAATCTTACTTTCTACTGCTTCAAATACATTTAGAGGTATTGGCTGCCATTTATTTTTGCCAGTTGGCGAACTTTTTCTTAGCACCTCCACGCCCAAAATTAGCTTCATAAGCTGTCTAACCATCTCTCTCGGTTTCTTCGAAAAAATATATTTAATATTTAATAGTTTGTATTCTTCAACGAATACATCGGATCCCTCAACAATTTCAATCTACGAATATCAATATTTATATAAATTTTAGAATTATATAAATTAACTACATAATATATTAAACTAAAGAAAATAAACCTTGTCTCGATCATTTTTTTTTGTCTTAAATATCTTCAAACTATTTTCTAATTTATCCTGAAAAAATAAAAATTTATATTTTTACTGTATAATATTTTATATTATAAATTTAATTTATTACTTCTTTTTGAGGAACATTGATTTTTTTTGCTAATTCCAACAGAGCCTTCAATTGTACAATGTCTTGACGTGTCACTGGAGGCAAATGAAATTAATATTAGAGTCGTTAATTAGATATACATCGCCTTTTACAATATTACATTGAAATGTGGTATCAGAACTTGTCGAAGGGGTTGCAGCAAAGGATGAGTCTTCTATCGAAATTGAATCGATTACAGGATCTTCCATTATACTATAAAACAATAAATACGTACTAAATAATATTATAATTACATTTTTATGTATTAAATAAGTTAGAAAACAATATGGAAAAAATTAAAAAGACTAACAGTTTGAATAAAAGAGAATAAGAAAATTAGAAAGTCAAATTCATTACGCCCTTACAAAAATCGTAACACACAAATATAAAACTAATAACTTCATAAATTATTAAATATGAATCGAAACAAAGTATAAAATGTAAAGTTCAAGTAACACTGATTAAGAAAGAGATTATTTCCATAACCTAAAACAGCTTACCAAAAAAAAAAGAGAAAGAGAGAGAGAGAGAGAGAGAGAGAGAGAGAGAGGGAGAAGGAGAGAGAGAGAGAGAGAGAGAGAGAGGGAGAAGGAGAGAGAGAGAGAGAGAGAGAGAGAGGGAGAAGGAGAGAGAGAGAGAGAGAGAGAGAGAGAGAGAGGGAGAGGAGAGAGTCATAAAATGTAAGGTACACGTAACACTGATTAAGAGAGAGATTATTTCCACAACCTAATATAGCTTATCAAAAAAAAAGAGAGAGAGAGAGAGAGAGAGAGAAAGAGCGAGAAGGAGAGAGATACAGAGAGAGAGACATAGAGACAGAGAGAGAGGGGGAGAAGGAGAGAGAGAGAGAGAGAGGACCGAGAGAGAGAAAGAGAGAGAGAGAGAGAGAGAGAGAGAAGGAGAGAGAGAGAGAGAGAGAGAGAGAGGGAGAGAGTCATAAAATGTAAGGTACACGTAACGCTGATTAAGAGAGAGATTATTTCCATAACCTAATATAGCTTATCAAAAAAAAGAGAGAGAGAGAGAGAGAGAGAGAGAGAGGGAGAAGGAGAGAGATACAGAGAGAGAGAGACATAGAGACAGAGAGAGAGGGGGAGAAGGAGAGAGAGAGAGAGAGGGTCAGAGAGAGAGAGAAAGAGAGAGAGAGAGAGGGACCGAGAGAGAGAAAGAGAGAGAGAGAGAGAAAGAGAGAGAGAGAGAGAGATAGAGAGAGAGAGTCATTAAAAAACTAATTTATAAACACAATTACTTATTTGTATCGCAGTCATTTAAGTAATCGTCGTCATTCGGGTTTTCAAATATTGTTTTTTTCTCAAGAATCATCTCGCTTTCCTTCAATGCAATATCCCTCTTGAACATCATGTCTTCTTTTCTTTTTTGTTTTTTAACACGTTTTTTTAGCAACGTATCGGGGGATATTAAGGATCTCCTTTCAGGAGTTATTAGCTTCCCGTCCTGTGTTACATCCAACGATTTTAACCATTCTTCATCTTCTATAATTTGAAAATTATATTAAATATGTATTTAATAAGTATAATATTGTTATATGTTTATTGTAAATTCAGTACAAATAATGTAATTACCACTTAATTTTAATATCTCCACGTCGTACCATGATTTTTTCCATTTGCCAACGCTATTATTTTTCCCTTCTTTTACATCACTGTAAGGAATAACACTGATGGTTTGGGAATTGCTCCAATAAACTAACGCAAACATATTAATGTATAAAATATGAAATTTACTGGAATAGATATGCACTTTTATTTTCAAATTTGATGTGCATTTGACGTCACGGGAAATGCAACATCCTACGCGTTACTATTATCATATAGTCAAGGCAGCTAACTTCAAGGGTAACTCTTTCCTTTGTTCGATACTGTTATTTTTTACAAGGGAAACTGGGTGAAGTTGTATGTTAAATAACATTAAGAAAATATTATCGAATCATGTATCTCGAAACATTGAAATGAAAGCACTTAGTGAAGTTTGCTAGCGTTCGAGTTTTATGTCAAATTTAAATTTGAAAAGCAAAAGCGTTTCATGATTCATACTATACTATTTATGAATTTTTAATATTGAGAAATAAGTACAGTAAATAAATAATAAGCAGTAATTAGTGAATAATAAAAAATATTATTGCTGAGGTATGTTCTAATTTTTAATCTAATTATCGCAAAATTACTGATTAGTGTATTATGTACACAAGTTTTTTTATTTAAAAATACTGCCTTTAAATTAATTTTATATTAAGCACTTTAATTAAGTTAAGGCAACTATTTTAATTTAATATGCACAAAAATATGTAATAGATTTTAACAAATTTATTAACAAAGGAAAACATAGGCACTAATATAATAGTTTAATCAACAAAAAGCTAATTTGTTTATTTCGGGAAAAACATGCTATAAAGTAGCCATAATAAAATTAAACAGTAATTTAAAAATATTGTTTCTAATCCAATTTTTCATAAAACTTTACAGCGGACATTGTTTGCTTCGATAAAAAGAACCAGCTTTAATCAACTCCGGTACATTAATAGAAAACGTTTTAACAGAAAAAGCAATCAAAAAATAAGATGTTTGAAAAGGATACTACACCTTAAGAAAAATGTGATGATAAAATAAATAACAGTAACCGAAAATACAAATAACCACAAATCTTTCAATTACTTCAATGCACTAAAGTAATTTATGTTGTTAATAAACTACATTCTTCTGTCTGTCTCTCTTTTTCTCTATTTTTCTATCTCTCCTGCTCTCTCTCTTTCTATACATGTCGTTTTGCTATCACTATCATTTTTTTATCTCTCTCTTAATCTCTCTGACTCTCTTACTTCATCATTCACTCTTTTACTATCACTTTCTTTACATCTCTCTTTACCTCTCTATCTCTCATATTCTCTCATTCAGTCTCTTTCTCCATCTATGTCTCTATCTTTCTCACCTCTCTCCCTATTAGATACTCTACTTAAATCCTCATTTTCTCAATATCTATTTTTTCTGAAAATGAGGTTAGAATCTTATATTACTTATTATAAGAAATATTTTATTTTTAAGAAGACAACGAAATAACCTTTTTCTTTTCATTTTTACTAAAACTTACATTTTTATTTTATTACTAATTTTTAAGAAATTCATCTAACAATATATTTATTAACCCTTTATAATGCATCGTTTCGTTTTTATAACTTCCTTGAAAATCTCTTACAAGAGTCATAGTCAATGTTCCCAGGCGTCAATGCTCCCACCAATGAGAAGGCTAATGTTTTCAAATGTTCCCACCAATCAGAAGCCAGAACGAATTTCAAATTTATTTATCTTGGTAGATAAAGCAGTGCTCATTTGTAGGTAATGATAAATATAAATAAATAATTCCTCAATTGATGGGCAGAGGTAGCTGTACGTATTGAAATAAGTAAAAATATTCCGTCTAATTGTAATTATTTTAAAAAGAGCAGTTTTGTTTGATTTGCGATACGAATTATCGATCATGTGCATCAATATGACATATAAATGATAGAAGTGACACGCTTTACATTCGTATATGTGTCAATATGTTTCGATCCTCGCACAGATTACCAGTCGGTAATGTCCATTTTTCTATTAGCTAGTTTGCAAAATCGGTTTAGAGTGCCGAGATGAATTAAGCGACCATCGCTGCACGGAGGTGGCATAGAAAGCTTCGCGGGTATTTCAAACATTTTCCGCTAGTATTGTCATGGTAACGATAATCAATAAACAAGATGTCAACATTGTTTATGTAGATTTTTTCACAAAGTTTGTGCTCTAATATCTATCGTTGCATAGTGCAAGAAAGGTCGCTGCATATATTTTACACGTAAGTAAAGTATTTCTATGTTCTTAATATTACACCATGATTTATAAAATGCATATAATTTTTTTAATCATTATTTTGTTTCACGATTGTTTAGGTTATTACCAGAGAGCACATGGCTGGTCTGCACATAAATGGTTATAACTATGGAACTAAGAATAAAGAGAGGACCAGGTAATTACTTAAGATTAGATTAGATCTATATAATATGCATACTTTTATTCAACGCGGACATTGCTAGACAGAGGTGCGATTCGTTTTTCATTTTTATATCAGTGTATTGGTTATAAATAGTTGCCGTCTTTGAGTTATTTACATAAGATTTTATTTTTTATTTGAATTAGAACTGTGTTTAATTCTTTCATATAAGGTAAAAGTCCCTGTTAATAAACACTTCGAGAAAAGTGTACCTCGTACTAAACAGAGAGAAAGTAATACGAATTAAAAGAAAAGTATAGGTATATTAATGATTAGAAAAATTTTATTAAATAATTTAGTCTATTAACTGTGTTTACGAATTGAAATAAATTAGAATGAAGCACTGGGGAAATTACGAAAAAATATTAAACTGTGCATTCGGCAAAATTGCATATAGATATAGATTAACATTTTGACGGAAAAAGTCGACATTGTCGCACAAAGTTTTCTAACTCTAATACATTAATAAGAGGATTATATATGATCGTTTAAACATTAGGGGATAGTTTTTATATCGTAGATTTCGATTACAGACTGTTTTTGCAATTTTAATATTGCTTTAATTAAATTATTAGCTGTTCCATACTACGTACATATGATTTTGTTCCTGTCCCTATTATTAAACGGTATAAACACTGTTTTAAATCAATATTTACCGATTTATTTATAGATGTTTATTGGTAAAATAGTTAAAAATGCATTATTAATCGATTTAAATGATATATGCATGTTGTATAAAGTCTAAATAATGTATTTCTTTTCGTTAGAAAGTTAACCTACAAACGCACTTAAAGGTTACTTTTGAGCTTTTTTTCGAAAAAATTGATATTATTTCAGTATGTGTGTTAGTGAAACGTATATCTATCGAATCACTTATATGTGTATGCTCGTCATTATTCATTAGTAACCGATTAAAATTCAAAAGTATGTGAAAAAGGGCTATTGAATCTTTATAATATAGTTGCATCAAGACTCACGGAAGACTCTTACAGGTTCATTTTATACCAAAGTAACTCGCATTTGTATTATGATTAAAATTATTAAACATCGTTTTATTTATAGAATTTTATGATTGCATACACTAAATAAAGATAAATCCTTGTAGTATCAATCGAAATACTAAGCTAAATTGTTAAAAAATAGTTAAATTTTGAGTTTTTAAAAGTGTTTAATAAATAGGGACAGGATTATTAAACAGCCGGGACATGTATTTCAAGGCGTTTAATAATACGTGCACATAAAGCTCTCCGTTTTTTAATAATATAATTAATTAAAACCGTTTAAATTAAAATGTTAAACCAGGTAATTGTTCAGAAAGAATACGCGCATCGAATGGTATACAAATTTTCAACATTGATGCTTATTTCAATTTTTTTATTGAGATCGGAACAAAAAACATGTTAAAAATCGTTTAATAACAGGGACTTTTACCTTATTTACTTTTATATTGTACATATGAATATTCGGTATAAATTTAAGATTGCAATGGAAACGATAATCTGATCGTCTTTGATAATATTAGTATTTCTTATTTAAAAAAATATAATTCTTCTAGAAATTTCATCTAAATAATTAAACTGTTTTAATCAATATTAATTGATTTATTAAATTTTTACATAAACAAGTTTTCTAATCAGATTATTTCAAAATGTTGAGTCTGATATAATAATCTAACAAATTTTTTAATTATTTTTAATTGCAAGATCTTGTTTATATAATCTTGATATACGGAAAAGACTGTGGACTATTACAATAACCAAATTATAGGTAAATAAATAACAACAGGGTCAATGAAAACATCTAGACTTATTTAAATGAATATTTTACCCTTGTATGTAAATAGAATATTACTACTAAGTGGAGAGGATAACGATGCACTTGCGTTGGGGCCGAATCGTCCCCACAGAAAGATTTGAGTATATTTGAGGAAAAGTGGGAGAAACAAACACTTGCATCGGTAAAAAGCATCCGACGCATGGCGTTTTTTGGTGTTCTTTTCACTCAAATCACATAACTACTCCATTATTTTACTGAAAATGTATTTAAATAATTTATATATAGGTAAAATAATAATCTTTAGTGTCTAATATGCAATAATTTGACTTCACGCTTATGAAAAATCATTTTTTTTTGCAATTTTA
>JANSJX010000715.1:0-18689 GCA_026168455.1 Theocolax elegans | reverse complement strand
GTACGTACGTACGTACGGACGGACGTACGTACGTACGTACGCGGACTACTGAAACTTCCAAGCCAAAAAACTAATAAAAAACGACTCTTTAAAAAATTTGTAATAGTGGTAAATTTATCCTCGTATCAATGCGATCACAATGGACTCATAAAAAATGACATTCACTAAATATTTTTTACAGTATAAGGGGTTTTTTACAGAAAAATTCACAATTTCACTTATAAAATTTAATATTATGTAGACATTATGAAATAATAATACAACAATTAAAAATATTTCCTACAACAATATTACTAGAATGAGAAAAACAACATAACTAGAATTAAAAAGTATTATACCAGAAAAAAAAATATTTTACTTGTCTCCACTTTAATTTCGGTAATTTAATGATACCTTAAATAAGAATATCACAAACAATAACACAATCAAGTATATTAAGCGTATATAAATTTATTATACTTACTAAACGGTTCTAAAATTTTTTTTATTGGATATTTCTCCAGCCATCGCTTACAATTAAAGAATCTATATTCTTTTATTAAATAGGTTGGAGGATAATAAACCACTTTTTCTTCTTTATTAATCCATGATATTGGTACCGTTTGCCACATAGGATTCAAAGAAAACCACACAGTAAATTTTCAACTCCGCCATCTATAATAAATATTTATATTCAGTATTGTTATGGTAACTAAACTAATATATATATAGTACTTTATGAAATTGGAGTACCTGAAAAAGTTAACTGAATAAAAACTATTAGATAATTCCACAAATAGTAATGTTTTTACCAAGATAACAATCAATAGGTATCTGCCTCTGAATATCTATTTATCCCTAAAATAATAAATGAATTTTATTTTGATAACCATGTAAGGTTGATGTAATTTGCTTCTGTATTCTTATTTTTTTTTATTATGATTATAATTAGTAATTGAGTGGTCTTTAGAGTAGGGGTATAATCAAAACAAATTGCGAGGTAAATATAAACGCTAATAACCGTAGAAACATAGTCGTTAGACTGAATTGAATGAAAATTTAATACAAACAAATATTTTCTTGTATTTTTATTGATTATACTTTAATAAACTTCAATGGGAAAGGATACGTGAGATTTTAGGTAATTAATAAAAGAACTCAATTTAGCATTAAACATAGTTAGATTTATTTGAGACTGGCATAAAAACCTCCACTCAGTGAGTGGAGGAAAAGCCGTGCAAGTGTCTCACCAAAGAAAATTTTACAAACACTAAGCGCAAAATGATTATTTCGTTGATCAACGTATACGCAATTACACTTACTAACCTCGAGGTGTATACTAATAGCGGATACCGTCGGAATTGTCGGTACTTAGAAGCCAAGTCAGAGCCTATGCTCCGTCACTAGCGATACTGGGACCGCGGCGTAAGTTGCTGTACAAGCAACGAGGCAGATACAGAGCTCTGCTCACTAGCGGTGCAAGCCGCAGAGGAAGATACTACACAAGTCACAAATCACAGACAGGGCTCTGCTTACTAACGGTGCTGGGACCGCAGAAGGTGTTGCTAAATAAGCAACGAGTCAGAGACAGGGCTCTGCTCACTAGTTTTAACGCGACAATAAGTCGATCACGAACCGAGCTATTGAGAGAGAATTCAAGAGGTGGATGTGCACACGAAAACGATGCTCAAAGGCAACTGCCTTCTGTCCTCTCATCGATGCAACTTGACACCTTCTTTTTCCAGTTCAAACCCTAAGAGAGGGGGCGATTGACGGTAGATTACCTGCGACCCAGGTGACGCGGGTCCTCCTGTTGTGGGTAGGCCGCCGACGTTTCCGGGATTTCCCTCTTGTAAACCACACATAAAAAGCACATGTGCTAGACTTTGAACGCGCTAATGTACCGTTGCTCCGAGACAACTTCGTATCTAAATGCCGGGGAAAATCCAGGGAACGTCGGCGGCGCAGTCCGTCGTTTACAACTTTTGCTTTAATTGTGTTATTTCGGAACATTTATTTTTATTAATTTAAAATTTTATCAAAAATTAAATATCGCTTTTTTTTCAGGTTACAGTTAAGTACTACAATATTTTAATACCTTAATACAATAATATATATATATATGGGGTATTCCACGTGAAGTGGTCCGATCAAAATTTTAATATGCACCAAATTTGGGGTACACATTGCAAATATTTTTCAGAATACAGAAAAAAATTTTTAGGTACTGGAATCTATTTGCTCAAAAGTTATTCAACTTTTACTATAAAACATTATATGTAACATTCGTTGCTAATTGTGTCTGGAATTTATTCTTCTGGGTTAGAATTTCTAATTTCAAGGTGAATGTTATATAAACTACATGTCAATATTCAACTTGAAAAAAGTAAAAGTGCATCACAATTGATTTTTTTATCCAAAAGTCTAAAAGAAAGCTTGGAGCAATACCTTTCAAATGGTCTGTAGCATTTTTATGGTCTTCAATTCTGTAAAAAAAAAAAAAATAAAAAATTAAACGTTCGCTACAGGTTATTTCAAAATAAAATTTATCGGGCTTTGCGAACCAATATGCTTTATTAAGCAAGGTTTTTACTCTTCGTCACTATGGTTGGTGGAAGTCCCAGAGTAAACCTTTGAAATTTATAAAATTGGCGTTTCGATCACAGCACTCTAGCTTTGGTCTCCTCAGTAAGGAGCTAGAGGCCTTCCTTAGACGCCCGTCGCAGATAGAAAGCGACGACAAATGAAAGAAGTGCGGCTATATATATGCCTTGTTATCGACTGTTTCTCTAACGGGTAGAGAGAACAGTCGTATCCTCCTGGTGGTAAGAACTCCCACAACCAAGAGCGCGACGTTTTTCACCCGAAGTCGCGAGTTTTAAGAAAAAACAAATTAAACGTTCGCTACAGGTTATTTCAAAATAAAATTTATCGGGCTTTGCGAACCAATATGCTTTATTAAGCAAGGTTTTTACTCTTCGTCCACTATGGTTGGTGGAAGTCCCAGAGTAAACCTTTGAAATTTATAAAATTGGCGTTTCGACCACAGCACTCTAGCTTTGGTCTCCTCAGTAAGGAGCTAGAGGCCTTCCTTAGACGCCCGTCGCAGATAGAAAGCGACGACAAATGAAAGAAGTGCAGCTATATATATGCCTTGTTATGTTTGTCGTCGCTTTCTATCTGCGACGGGCGTCTAAGGAAGGCCTCTAGCTCCTTACTGAGGAGACCAAAGCTAGAGTGCTGTGGTCGAAACGCCAATTTTATAAATTTCAAAGGTTTACTCTGGGACTTCCACCAACCATAGTGGACGAAGAGTAAAAACCTTGCTTAATAAAGCATATTGGTTCGCAAAGCCCGATAAATTTTATTTTGAAATAACCTGTAGCGAACGTTTAATTTTTTGTTTTTTCTTAAAACTCGCGACTTCGGGTGAAAAACGTCGCGCTCTTGGTTGGTGGGAGTTCTTACCACCAGGAGGATACGACTGTTCTCTCTACCCGTTAGAGAAACAGTCGATAACAAGGCATATATATAGCCGCACTTCTTTCATTTGTCGTCGCTTTCTATCTGCGACGGGCGTCTAAGGAAGGCCTCTAGCTCCTTACTGAGGAGACCAAAGCTAGAGTGCTGTGGTCGAAACGCCAATTTTATAAATTTCAAAGGTTTACTCTGGGACTTCCACCAACCATAGTGGACGAAGAGTAAAAACCTTGCTTAATAAAGCATATTGGTTCGCAAAGCCCGATAAATTTTATTTTGAAATTCTGTAAAAAGTTATGATAATTTAAAAAAAGAGAAATAATTCACAAAAACTAACATGGTAATTCCCATTTAAATTTTTTAAAAAATTTCTTGTTTTTTTTTAAATTATCATAACTTTTTACAGAATTGTAAGCCATAAAAATGCTACAGACCATTTGAAAGGTATTGCTCCAAGGTTTCTTTTAGACTTTTGGATAAAAAAATCAATTGTGACACACTTTTATTTTTTTTAAGTTGAATATTGACATGTAGTTTATATAACATTCACCTTGAAATTAGAAATTCTAACCCAGAAGAATAAATTCCAGACACAATTAGCAACGAATGTTACATATAATGTTTTATAGTAAAAGTTGATAGATTTTGAGTTAAATAGTGGTAAACTCAGCTGGTGTTGAAAAAAACTTGGAAAAATCCACTATTTGAGGTTAGAATAACTTTTGAGCAAATAGATTCCAGTACCTAAAAATTTTTTTCTGTATTCTGAAAAACATTTGCAATGTGTACCCAAAGTTTGGTGCATTTTAAAATTTTGATCGGCCCACTTCGTGTGGAATATCCCATATATAATAAATATTTTAGAATTACTATTATATATATATATATGTATAATAGTAATTCTAAAATATTTATTATTTTTCTTGGTGTCCACACAAAAAAAAACTCTTTTCACCCTTACTACAATGGGTTCTATAGATTTTATCGGGTCGTAAAAATTTGGTATCGTATATAGTGCATACCCACAGGTGTATACAAAAAATTGGCGGGGTAGAAGCATATCACTACGAGAAAAAAAATATTTACCTATTTCATCCCCTTTTTCACCCTTATTTCTAGGGGTTCCATTATTTTTAACGGATCGTAAAAATTACACGACGTATGTTGGGCATTGCCACATGTGTATACAAAAAATTGGCGGGGTAGGAGCATATCACTACGAGAAAAAAAATATTTACTAATTTTCATCCCCTTTTTCACCCTTTTTCTAGGGGTTCCATTGTTTTTAAATAGTCATAAAAAATTGACAGCATATGTTGGGCACCTCCACAGTTGTATACAAAAAATTGGCGGGGTAGCATATCACTACCAGAAAAAAAATATTTACCTATTTTCATCCCCTTTTCACCCCTATTTCTAGGGGTTCCGTAACTTTAAGTGGCCGAATATTTTACCTGATAATGTGTTTTGATCTTAAGAAAATCTGTACGTAAATTGAGCGGGGTACGAAAAAAAAAGTGCTGCATTTTAGCGTTGCAAACTTTACTTACTCATTACACCCGTGTAATGTTACTCAATGGATCAGTAATACATTTTTCAGCCATGAAATATGAAAGAAAAAGTAAAACTTCAAAAGATTTTACATTAGGAACAACATCGGCTACTAACTTACCTTTGACAATAGCAACAAGACACAGCGAATAAGGTTTATCTATAAAAATGCAATTTCTGGCTCGATAAACTTAACTTGTTTATATAATTGCCTTAAAAATATCAGATTTTTCATTAAAAATGTAGTAATAAAAATGTGACATTTAATTTTAAACAAAAAAGGCTGTGTAACTTTATAATTCATACATACCTCAAGATGTGTGAAAATTTCAGGTGGCTACGACCAAAATTGTCCTGCAAGGAATGTTTTAAAAGTATAAAAAATAGTTTTTGAATTATTTAGCTTTAAAGATAAAAATACATGACTTATTGCATTAACTGAAGATTATTTAATGCTGAAATTATGTAAGCACATAAGTTTTATAATATTAAACGTTATTTACGCATATTCTACGTGTTCGCGCCAATATGCGCTTTGAATCGCGGGAAATAGTATATTTATTTTCTATATCGTCTATAGTTCGGCGCGTCGCGTATTTTTGAACGTAATAATAATATTTCCATTAAAATGTGCAAAGTTTCGCTCAATTCGAGTTAGGACATGCTTAAACAGGCAGGTACAAGCGGGCTTCGGGATTTTCCAATTCGTGAACAATTAATGTCTCTCGTTATATTTCGGTATTCTTGCACGGATGATTTTATTACCGCTAATAAACATCAGTGGCGCGTCACCCAGGAAATCCCGCTCGGGTCTTGACCATAGGTAACATCATGAGTTCCGAGGTATGAAAGGTCGTCGATATACTTCGTATATTAGTACGTACGGGGTCCAAAACGGCATTGCGCCCCCACCCTTCTTTCTGGTGCAGTTAGGACGATTGAGTTGCGACTTGAACGTCATTCGGTAATTACGCTCGTACGTTCGAGGTGATCGGTTCGTGCGTCGGTGGAAGCTTCGGGTGCTACCTACGGGAGTCGACGAACGTTTTTGGCCGGGCGTCTGAGTGTGTGGTACGGATTGCATCGCGGGTGTTAACGTCATCGTGTGAGGCCGTTTGTTCTGGTCCTTGTGTCTGTGAGCAGGTGGTTCCAGGTTGGTTTGAAGCGCGAATAGCTTCACGTTGTGATTGGGTTAGGCGATAGTTGTGCAGCTGCTAACCCCAAATTGGGCAGGGTTCGGCGATAGTTGTACAACTGCTAACCCCAGGTTTACGGAACTAGTTTCCTTGTGGCCGGCTTTCGGTAAGTTCCAAGAGGGAAACCCGAAGTCGACACTCGCTCAGGACGTTATCGAAAGTGACGGATCTCCTGAGCCACGAACCACCGTAACACAGCGAGGACCAGCGGCCCACGAGTAGCGCCTTCGGATTCATTGGCGACAGCGGTACCGCTTGAATAGGTATAATTTAAGGATAATGCACATTAAGTTTCCGAAGTTGTTTTTAAACGGTTATTTTATAATGTAATTATCAATAGTTTAATTATCAAGTTAATGTTTATCTTTTTCATGTCAATTTATACTTATTATAATCAATTAAATAATACTAAAGCTTTTTCCCCACTTAATCTGGGGTTTTTTAATGCCAGTATTTTGTCTTTTAATAAATATTCTATTTTCTTCTGTTAACGTTAATTACTGTGTTTTATTTTAGTATTAAGTTGCACGATACCTCATTGTCCTCGAACCATCCTCTTTTCCTTATATTAAACAGCTTTGATTATGAGTAATCAAAACACTACGTAACATTTAAAAATTGTTTCTAAAATAAAAAAAAATTGATTTTTTTTAAATTTTAGACCATACTCTACTCTTAAACGAAAAATAAAACACTATAACTTTTTGAATTACCAAAGTCGATGTTAATTTATTATATTAATATAGAATGTGCTAAGATAATATTAGTTTTACGCATATAAATTATTTTTTTCATCAAATCGAAATAAATCTATACTTCATTAAAAATTATGTTCTTTGCATGCACTGTATACAAGTGTACTGGCGCCGTTTTTTTAAAGCTTTTTCACACGAATAATAATCTTGAAAAATTATTGGTTGTTCGTTTAGAAGACAAGCCTTCTTTTAAATAGCTGATATAATACATTACGAGTAGCGAAACGACATTGCACGTGCGCCGCCTATGAGATTCTTGGCAATACTACCAACTCGCGCATGAACTTGCGCTATAGGAACACACCACAGAAGTATCGCGTACACTACTTGCGTTTACTCTCCGGTAAGCATGCCGCGAACCCGAAAACATACTCCCAGTTAGATTACACGCGAATTCTATAGGTTATATACAAGAAATTTTTCTCCGTGTACATGAGAATAATAATTCACCAGAACTAGTATACACAGGAAAGTTTAGAGTTTATTAACCGGGTTCTGAATGGAGTGTACCCACAGCAAAATTGATACATTCGTATGATATACCAGACGACCCTCCAGGCAATTGTTTATTCTTTTGCTTTATTAAATTATGTTTAGTTTATCTGCAACAGAATTAAGAACGGTCTTACGTTATTCGCCAACAATAGAAACCTGTGGAGATCCATACGAAGCCAAACGAATACTAGATTCAGAAACTGAATACGGGGATGTAGACTGTGTATACATATTTGCCCACACATTTAATCAAAATATATGTGTACATTACAAGTTAAACAATAACATTACTCATTTTTGTCATTTCATCATCAATTCTACAAGCAACTATATCCATCTACATTTGCAAGATAGACATTTTACACCCTTTATAAAAAAAGAAGATTTTGATTTCACTCGCACTTCTTTCACGAATGAGAACCTCGACGAAAACGAAGAAACAACTAAACAGTTCAAATCGAACCTAAATGAAGCAGCGGCCGAAGAAATACGAGTCAATAGAGATATCAATGAGACGGATGACGCGCATTCAGATCATACAAGTCAAGGTACTCGCACATCCTCGAGATTATCTCCTAGCCTTGACCTTGTAAAAAATGCGAGGCCACCACACGAGAAACCTCCGTGGCACATATCGGAAAACGAAGAGGCACCCCCCTTTACTAACGTTAAAACTCTCAATTTGCATCCTTTTAAATACCGAGAAAATTTGCTTTGTTTACTCATTACTAACGTTTCCTTTAACACAGAAATACTAGATGCATTAGTTGAAAGACAATACCTCAATCCTACCAGTTTTAAAGAAAAAGAATTTAGTATTGCTGATATTAAGTTAACACCGGTGTTCGATAGAGGAATAAATAAAACATACAAGAAAATCGCAGGTGATTACTATTGGAGGAATATGAGACCGGAAGTATACTAATTCATTCTAGGATGTGAAGGATATCAAGTCAAAAAATTAGTTCGTGTTAAAACAAGATTACCATTATTAATAAGCGACACTCCGGCTCGTGCATTTGACAAAATTTCCTTAGATTTTTACGGACCATTAAAACCTACCGATAATGGAAATCGTTACGTACTAACAGCACAATGTTGGCTCACAAAATTGATTGTACTTACCCCAGTAAAATTCGTGAACGCGCAAGAGGTAGCGAAAACTATTGTAGATAAAATAATCGCATATTTTGGACTCCCACGTATTATTATCATGGATCAAAGTTCACACTTTCAAAGTCGATTACTACAGCAGTTCGCCAAAATTTTTAGAATAGACAAATACACATCCACAGCTTATCACCCCCAATCTCAAGGCGGAATTGAGAGAATGCACCACACGTTAACAGAATACTTGAAACAATATGTAGACAATATGTATGAATGGGACAAATGGTTCACATGAATTAGTTTTCGGAGAGAAAGCTCGTACACCATCTAGTTTTCCACCGAAAGATAGTATATAAAATTATGGTGATTATTTAACAGAGTTAACTTCATCCCCAATTCAAAATCAAACTCTCGCTACCATGAACCTAGTTCAAGCAAAGTATAGATCTAAATATTACTATGATAGAAAACTATATGTGAAACATTTTAGAGAAAGGGAGATGGTTTATTTGTTAAAAGAACCCCAAATAGGTAAATTCCAAAAACAGTACGAAGGCCCATACGAGATAGTAGAAATAAATTATAAAAATAACAACGTTAAATTGCAAAATGATAGCAGTACTAAAATTACTCATATTAATAAAATTAAGCGAGCTACAACTGTAAAAGATCCTCCACCTTGATAAACTTCTCATACTCATGCAAAAAAAAAAAAACAATATTTGTCACGTAAACAGAAAGCTAGTTTTAACGAACGAGCGGAAAAACATGGAAATGAAGAAAACATTCATTATATATAATCCATTTTCTTTCTCATTTTCCATCTTTTTTTTTTCTCGCGGCCTCAGACGCCTTCACAAGTATACACCTTTTTTTTTAAGTACACTAATTAAACTACCTTTTCTCTCATACTAAAATTGTACTACTTCAAACACAGATACAAGAATTTTTTATTGCATCTCAATACTCGAAAGAAGAGAGCCCCCACCACCGGCATACTACTCCGCGTTAAACAGACAGAGAAACCATACACGCTCCGCGCGCAAACAAAGACAACGCTCGCATTGGCGTAGGTATGAGTCAACGCAGCACAGATATACGCACCGCATGTATCCCCCGAGAATCTTAGCTGCCCACGCCACTAATCAT
The DNA here is from genome assembly GCA_026168455.1 of Theocolax elegans. NCBI lineage: Eukaryota > Metazoa > Arthropoda > Insecta > Hymenoptera > Cerocephalidae > Theocolax > Theocolax elegans. Next base: position 8,974 of record JANSJX010000715.1, on the reverse strand, counting down.
TTAATTGTAGTACTCGCACGCTTTTTTTTTGATTCGCATCTCTGTTTTTATGCGCGTATTAATAATTTTATACTAATATATAATCCCATACCTTATATTTTATATTAATACCACTATAATACATATAATGAAACTCACATTTTCTTTCGATTAAAGAAAAAAATAAATAATAATAAATAAAGAAATAAAAAATAATTTATAAAATCGAATCTCCTTCTCCAATAAGTACACCCCGCAAAAATTAATATATATGCTTTTTGTTTCAGTTACAATTACAACATTAATCTGAATAGTATTAAATATAGTTAATTTGCATTTAGGTTAGAACAGAATTTTTATATCTATATATATATATATATATATATATATATATATAAGAGGATGAATAAAAATTATACCAAACAAAAAATAAACAAAAAGCAAAGTAATTTCATTAAGCAAACTTTTTATATAGATTTCAAAATAATACATTAGTATTCAACGTGATAAATGCATATAGTACCGGCATAAAAGTACATATCACTAAAGAATATACATATTTTGAACTGTACTCCTCCAGCAGCCCGGATCACCTCTTCAGCCATAAATAAACGAGACAACCCCAGTAATCATCAGCTTCCTCATACCAGAGAACTGATATTTCTCCCCAATGTCTATCATTACTGAGGCGACGATGATATCGTTACGTTCGAATAATAGCCCAGTAGATAAACTAAAAAAAGGAGGAACAGAGTAATAAAAAAAAAGAGAAACTTTTTTGCGTCATGACAAAATTTCAAAGAAATAAAAAAAAAAGATAAGAATTGAACGCGCACTCACACACACTCGTTGGTAGTGCGGCCACTGTCAAAGTATCATTCGTCGTCGCACCATTTTTTCGCTCGAAAAATAAGAGTTTAAAAAATGGACAAGACAAAAATGAATTATTTGAATTTTTATAAGACACCTGCACCCTTCACAGGTCAAAAGACTACTCACGACTCGTGACATCTCGAAGGCTTTCAATCGAATCTCATTTTGATAAGGACCCATATTTTTACCATGTATCAAAATACATAGCCGCCTGCATCGATCATCTCAATAATAGAAGACGAAAGGAAAGAACTTGACACCATATGCAGCAATAACAAAAAAAAAGAGTTTAGCCAAAATACTACTAGTACCATTTCACAAACACAATCACGCACACTTTTTAACAGAATTATAACAGATCACACTTAGATTACTTATTTTAGATTAATTATAGTTTATTGTTTAATCCTACGTAGAGTTAACTAATCACCACTAAATTTATAAATTAACAAACGCAAATATGTATTATTAAAAACATATATAAATAATAATTAGAAACTAAATACGAAAAGAAAAAAAAAGAAGAAAAAAAGCAAACAATTTTGTAAGAAAAGAACATGAGAAAAAGAAAACTTTAAACGTATATTCTATCAATTCTTTCATTTTATCTTTTTTTTTTTAAAAAAAAGGAAATTTCAAAATATTGCAATCGGTTCTCATATTCTTTTTAGACATCGAGGACGATGTTCTTCGCGGCCTTGGACGTGTCACGTACACACATGAGTGTACGCAACATACGAGATGATCCGCAGCTATCTTACATGACGAATAACGTTGATGCATCAACGGGTATATAATTCCGATCTTTGCGAAGGGCGCGGTTGATTCAGACGTAGTTAATAGTAGTTTAGAGTCAGAGATCCACGTATAATTGTCAGTTAATAAATAGATCACTCTTCATTTGTGTCTTTGATACTAGGTCTCTCACATTTCCTTACCTAGGAAGAGGGAATTAGGCCAACCTACGTAACAATATTGATAAGTTAAGTTTGTCTTAGTATTAAAAAGATGTGGAAAAAGTTTGATCGTTCAGAAAAAGATAGGGTGGTAATAACAAGAGATGAAACTTATCATTCTTGCCGTAAATCTGCTTTTATGATTTCTCGAAATTTCAAACTGTTGTCATCCTTTAAATTTCTTTATATTCATGAGTTAAGCTTGTCTTAGTATTAGAAAGATGTGGAAAAAGTTTGATCATTTGGAAAAAGATAGAAGGGTAGTTTATAAGGTATGAAAAGTGTCATTTTTGCCGCTTATACGCTATTTTCATCGGTTTTCTCGAAATTTCAAACTGTTGTCATCCTTTAAATTTCTTTATATTCATGAGTTAAGCTTGTCTTAGTATTAGAAAGATGTGGAAAAAGTTTGATCATTTGGAAAAAGATAGAAGGGTAGTTTATAAGGGATGAAAAGCGTCATTTTTGCCGCTTATACGCTATTTTCATCGGTTTTCTCGAAATTTCAAATTGTTGTCATCCTTTAAATTTCTTTATACTGATAAGTAAAGTTTGTCTTCGTATTAGAAAGATGTGGAAAAAGTTTGATCATTTGGAAAAAGATAGAAGGTCAGTTTATAAGGGATGAAAAGTGTCATTGTTGCCGTAAAACTGATTTTATCATTGGTTTTTTCGAAATCTACTACTAATTCAAATCTAAAATATGTTATGCCAGTTGACGAATATACCTTAATATACCTTAATTCAATTTTTTACAATAATAATAATAAGAATTTTAATATTTATAATTTTTACAAGGATAATCTTGATAAACTTGTACACAAAAAAATTTAATTGATACTTATAAATATACTTTTTAAATTTCTTTTTTTACATTCTTCTCCTCTTTTCTAGTTAAATATAGTTACCGCATTAAGTAAATAATATAATGTTATATTTTTGAATGGCAATAAAAAATTTTTATTATGAAATAAAAAACAATTTCCTGATACATTTAATTCACAAAAATGAAACTGTTATTTTTTAGTTTACTTTTTAAAATGACTATTATTTTTAAATACTCACCGTGACATTTAATCTAACATTAGAAAGTTATACCATACACAATTTTCTTGATAATTAGAAACTTATAAAAAGTAAGTAACTATTGTATAATAACATAGACGAATGTAATTTGATTAATAGTATAGGAATATAAATTACTTTTTGCAACAAGGATCCTTTACCACGTGTATTAAACGACACTTCTTGAATATATTTTTTTTTTATTATTATTTTAACGTCGCTCTTTTTATGCTCCCAAACCGGTGCTAATCAGCGACGGAGGTCATACGATGTCTTGGTGAAGAAAGCACTTGTTGAAAATACATTCGCCAGTGGTGCTTGTATCAATCGACCGGGGCCGGAAATCGAACCTGGGACCTCCAAATTACGAGCCCGACGCCCTACCGACCGAGCCATCGCAGGCCTCCCCTTCCCTGAATATTATTTACATGATCTGAAATTGCGTTTGCAATTTTTATTAATTGGAGAGAAATGTTTAAATTTCTTGTAGAATATCTAAATGTTCACGTTTATTGTTTTTCACGTGTCACTTTTGTACGATTTAATAATTTTTGTCCACTAAATAATAAAGTTTTGAACCACTTTTTAACTACAAAGATTTTAAAAAAAAATTCTACTAATTAAAGAAAAGAAACACAATATTCTTTGTATTTTCTGATTAAACTATGACGTATTGTTTTTAGAACTGTAATAGTAAATATTATACAGCCAGAGATTCAAAAATAGTGTGCGCATTGATACGCGAAGGATGCGCAGCATACGACAAGAGCATCGTTTAAGTAGAGTGGGGAGGTATGTGACTTTGTCTCCTCCATCCCAATGTTTACTACGTGGTATTGTGGTCATGTTTTTCGAAAGTATACGCGTTTCAACTACTTCATGTCTTGTGAATAAGTGCGTCGATTTACGTATAAAAAAATGAGTATTTTCAACATATTTCGACGAACAAAGAAGGAGTTTGACGAAAATATAGATGTTGAAACAGGAGAAATAATTAGTGAATTAGTAAATATTTTAGATTATAATACTACTAAGGTTAGTAGTATTGAAATAAATACTACTAATTCTTCGAACGAAAAAGAGATTATCGATAACGATTTGAAATTAAAAGGTAAGGAAATAAATTTTGTTTTTATTGTACGTATAATTATACGTACGTATATATAGTATTAAAGGTTAAATTAAAAAAATTATATACAAACACAATGCACACATACACTATGTATGTCTTTTGAAATCCACAACTTTATATTGCGTGTATATATATCATCTATAAATTGAATTCAAAATTTTATATATATTTAAATTTAAGTTATATTGAATTTTATATTTGCATGCAAAAATAAATAAACTATATTTACAATGTACAAATATAACTTATAACGGTAAGCGAGTTACCGATCAGGTTAGCAGCGCGAAAGAGGATATACAGCGCAGCGCGCGCACGAACGCGCGAGAATCGTGTGCGCCCAGCTGGGAGATCGAGTTCGCGCGCGCACGGCACAACAACGTGTTGATAACCGCCGTGATATCTTTACGTGGGAAAAAGTGTAGAAAGACTGGTGCATTTAGTGTGTGGGTGTGAGGTTTTCTCCCCACCAATCTCCACGTCGGCGTGCGGAGCAGCACGGCCCAGAGGAAGGGAAAAGAAGGAAGTCAGGAGTCGACCGCTTTCCCGACCGTTGGAGTGAGAGAGAGAGAGAGAGAGAGAGATAACCACAAGGCCGAGCTATCTCTCCGTTGCCAAGTCTTTTCCCGCCGAGGCGAGATATTTAGATTCGCGGTAAAAGGTGCACCACGTTTAGACCCGCGTGTCTGTTTAATATTTCGTGTCCCGATTTACCTGGTACGGTCCAGGAGAGGAAGCGTTCCCCCTCTCGTGACAAATCTCGCCCGGGTAGTCAAGTCGGTGGTTCGCGGGAGCCACTTCACAAGAGAAGGCGCGCGTGACGTAGGAAGCTTCTACGTCAGAGCTTCCTACGTCAGAGATACATACGTCACACGGTGTGACGTTTAGCTATCAGGTTAAGCAGCCGATCATTCCCGGATCGGTTGCTCGTAACTCGTCGGTTAATAGGTTTTAACTACTTGTTTTCGCGCTGACCTCGGGGGTATTCATCGGTACGACTCCCCTTAAATCGTTAACGTTGATTTATTGTTAATTTATTAATATTTAACTGTTTATTTAATAAATCGACTCGGCGAGACGATCTTTCTCGCCGATTAACGTAAAATATCGATTGTTGATAGTGTTTTACCGGCTACAGTCCTATCCCACGAATACCGCCCTCTCCGGTGTTTATCCTAGTTGGCAATTTTGGGCATAGGGCCCAATACACGGTATCTAAGTCAAACAAGGTGTTTGACGTTGTTAACGGCATTGCACGGGAATCAAAGTGATTCCCGGCCGCATCGTGGGACTACACACTTAAGGTTGGTAAGTTGGGACAAATTGGGCCTAACCGGGGGCCTTACATTTCACCAGTACCCACCCCGTTACAAACTATGAAATATAATAAATTTTACTTTTATAAATATTTTAAAGGAAACCGACGCAAAATAGAGATGAAGTGAAGCCAAGAAAGAGAAAAATATCAGTCCAGAAAATTCCATCAAAAAACTGAAAATAGGAGAGGGCGAAGAAAAAGAAAATGCTGCAATCTATTCCAACAAAAACAAAGATAAAAAAAGATCAGAAAGCAATAGGTACATCTATATATAAGTACTTTAAAAGAGTGGGCAAAGAACTTATAAGTGAAAAGGATTTTTATATTATTCTTCTCAGTTTATCGCTAACTAAGTAGAAATTATATCGATAGACAACAAATTATAGTAATTAAGCATCTGCAATAAGTTAAGTACAAATTTTTTAATCACTTGATATATTGCATTTGTGATCCATCGATATAGTACAATTTGGAAATAGACAGTCAGCGAGTAACTAAACTAAAGTTATAAGCTTTACTTTTCACTTTTGCATTAATCGCTCACTGTTAAAATATAGATTGCAATGTATCGATATACCACAAATTGTATAATTAAAAAGCCTTCAATAAATTGAATATAAATTTATTAATTACTTTATATATTGCATTTGTGATCCATCGATATAGTACAATATGCTAATAAACAGTGAGGAAGAAACTGAAGTACGTTATTTAGTTATAAAAATTAATTTTCGACAATTAACTTACTATTTGGAATTAATTTACATTCTTATTGGATTCGTATAATATTTTTATTATTTAATGACATGCATATCATAAATACTTTGAATTACATAATTTGAAAAATATGTTGAATTATTATTAAACAATGTTTTCTTCGATTGAAGATTAAACAGTATAATGCAATTAGCCTGACAATACTGAAAAATTGACCAAATTGAAGGTTAAACTTAGTAATTTATATATTTATATTTTAAAACAAATTGAACGATCATCTATATTACAAACACAAATATAAAGAAATACAAAAGGTTAAACATTATGAGCAAAAAAAATATAACTGTAAAGATGACAAATACAATCTTCAAGTAACCAGCGAAGAGGAAATAAAGAAACTGAAAATGTAAGAATATTAGACATTTACATACGCCTTTAATATTATAATTTACATAATGACTAATTTGTAATTTTCACCCTCCATTGTTGAATTAGCAAATAGTCGATTATTAAGGGTCAATAATAAATTAATCCAATTTATTTATTATTGACCCTTAAAAATCGACTATTTACTAAATCAAAATGAGTAATATTTCACCCTTAATTTAAGTTAAAAACTATAAATTTTTACTGATATAATTATTAACGATTTTCTCTCAGAAACTATCAGCAGAGCACAGATATATCAAAACCCTAAAGGCACAAATAAATGCAGCAAAACAACAGTTACAACAGAAGCATGAACCACCTACAATGAACAACGACTCAAATTGCCAGTAATGTATAATTAGTTCTTTAAATTATTATTAATTATTATTTTAGTAAATATACAATACAGTTAGAAAAATATATGTAAGAAGAAAATACTTCACCTTACATTAAACACATGCAACGTTAAATTAAGCGAAGGAATGCAAAACTCACATATATTACTTTCGTTATAACAATTATAATAACAAATAAAAAAACTGAAAAAGAGTATCATAGAGCTCAATTTAATGAACATTTTTCGTTGAGGATTCAGTATATTAAGTAAATATTTTTTTCGAAAATTTGTAATATGAAAGTTTTATGCACTAAAAGCTAATCTCAAACTGACTGATACACAATTATTATTAAATAACTTTCTGTCATTAAAAAATTATTTTCATAAATGACAGAACACTGTAATAACCAATATTATTTATTATATCAATCAGTACAAAACAGATATTAGTTAGTCTTGCCGACTTTATAAACACATACAAATATGAAGTTGCTAGGATAACTAAAAGGGTGCGGAGCTTTAGCCTGAAATTGAAGATATAAACTTAAAGGACAACATTCTTTAATATCGAGATAACCAATTAAAATAGCATTTTGACGGTGAAAATTAAATTTTCATCCCCCGCAACTACCCTTCTATCTTTTTCCGATCCATTAAACTTTTTCCACATCTTTCTAATACTAAAACAAGCTTAACCTATGAATATAAAGAAAATATAAAGGATGACTTGAAAAGGGACGATTCAAAAAAACGTCCGAAACGTCGGCATTTAATAAACATTGAGTTCGTGGAGATCAATTGGAGTTTTATTTTTTATTAAATAATTAATTAAAATTGTAGATGATAATAAGTTACTGGTATGATGAATTTGCGATTACTGTAATTGGATCTAATTGGATTAATAATTGTTCCATAAAAATTTGTCGGAATGATTTAGTTAAATCATTTAACAAATTGAGTTTTCATTACTAATTTATATTTAAATCGTTAAAGTAATTCAGCGTACTTATTAAATGTAACCATTGTATTAATTTACATCCATTTTTAGAATTGGATCAATTATCTTCCGAAGATACCTCGAACGAATCCCCTAACGATTTAAGTGACAGCAGTATAGATACAACAATTGTAATAGAACACGTCTTTCACGAATATTCTAAAGGAAAAGTATAATATATTTTTTATATATACAGCGTGTCCAAAAAGTAACGAGACATTTAAAATTTCACCTAATACAGATGCTTTTTTAAAAAAACAAAAGGTCGTTCTTGTAGGTAACTTTCAACGAGGAATCCAATGGTTTATCAATGGTTTACCTGTGTTTTGTTTTCGTTCTCAATAAGTTTTTGTACCAGGTTTGGTTCTACATACTTAAAATGGAGCGTTTGACTGAACGAGAGAGAATTACGATTCTCATGATGAGAGGATGGGGTCAAGTGGAAAGATCTCTGAGGGTAGTAAAGGATGCTTTTAATGAAAGATTAAGAGTTAATAGAACTCCAATCTATCTTTCGACCCTGGGGAATTTAGTTACAAAGTTCAATAATTTTGACACTGTCAAAAATCTACCTAAATCAGGCAGACCAGAATCAGGAACAATGAAGAGAACTCGCTAAATATTTGTTATCATTTACTGAAAATCCGCATAATTCTATAATCAGAGTTGCTCAGGAGCATAACATTAGTAAGTCCTCTGTACATAATGTTCTGAAAACAGCAAATTCCATCCATTCAAAGTACATCTTGTTCACAAATTGAATGAAGATAATTTCGATCGTCGCGTTGAGTTTCGTGAAGACATGATAGCACGCATAGTTTAAAATCCAAACTTTCCATCACACATAGCTTTCTCGGATGAAGCTACTTTTCAACTTCATGGATCTTTAAATAGACATAATTGTAGATATTGGGCACAGGAAAATTGTCACTGGATGCGAGAAAATAATCGCAGTATCTGCGAAAATTAAATGTTTGGGCTGCAATACTAAACTAAGAGATCAGAGTTCCTGCAATTCGAGAATAGTCAGTTAAAATTTTGAAGACACGTGGTTTCAGCAAGATGGTGCGGCGCCTCATTATGGACGAGACATTTGCACTAGGAGTGTGCAGGTACCCGGAAAGTCGGGTTACCCGATTCGAAAACCCGACCCATCGGGTCGGGTTTGAGTCGG
>JANSJX010000714.1:0-18986 GCA_026168455.1 Theocolax elegans | reverse complement strand
CAAGTAGGGTCAAGGGGGCTCGTTTTTCAAGGGGAATCCAATGCACTGGTTACTCAATCGGTTAATTACACCCTCTTGTGTACTCTTTTGTAAAATTCATTTAATTATTTAACATTATTTTGGCAAATTAATAATTTTTTTTTAAAAATTATGCAAATTGTGGTTCCAATGTCACTTTTTCTTTATTATTTTTTTTTTTTATTTTTTCGTATTACAGATGTTTGCAATACGATATTAGTACTTTAGAACAGCAATATACAAAATATTTTTTTTCCTTGTCTTAACTTTTTTGTTTTTTCGGTTCATTTCGTGTTTTCGTTTTTGTTTGGTTTTTCGTGACTTGTTTTTGTAGTTTTTTATTTACAAATTTTTCATATTTAGGGGGTATATTTCACATAATTTTACAAAGTGAGGGTCACATTTCAGTCAATGTTCAACACACTGGGTCAATTTTCAGAGAATTTTGAAGATTTGGGTTATGGGTTATTGGGTTTGGGTATTGGGTTATTGGGTTATTGGGGGGTTATTGGGTTATGGGTTATTGGGGTTTGGGTTATTGGGTTATTGGTATGGGTTATTGGGTTATTGGGGTATTGGGTTATTGGGTTATTGGGTTATTGGGTTTGGGTTGTGGGTATTGGGTATTGGTTATTGGGTATGGGGTATTGGGTTATTGGGTCTTGGGTTATTGGGTCACAATTATATTTAAAGATATTTAAAAAAGCATTTTTCTGGAATTCCCATTTTACTGTAAATAATATATAAATAAACAATATCTTTTTAGACTTTATGTGTCCCTGGAATTATGACAAACAGTTCCTAGATCTTTCGGAAATTTCGGAGGAAATTCGGGATTGAGTCAACTAATTACGGGGTTTCCTGGATATTTCGGGAATTCTGAAATATTTCAGAAAGACTCCACTAATTACGGATATCTGGATATTTCGGAATATCTGAGGAAAACTCGGTGATGACTCTACCAATAACGGGATATCCTCGATTCTTTCGGGAATTCGCTGAGGTATGTTGGGATGACGCTACTAATTACGGGAATTTCTGGATATTTCGGGAATTCTGGAAAAATTCGGGTTGACTACAATTACGGGATTTCTTGGGAAATTTCGGGAATTTCTGAAATATTTCAGAAAGACTCCACTAATTATAGTATTTCCTGGGATATTTCGGGAATATGAGGAAATTCGGGATGAATCTACAATTACGGGATTCCTGGATAATTAGGGAATTTCTGAGGTATTTCGTGATGATTCTACCAATTACGGGATTTCCTGGATATTACGCGAAATTCAGTGGAAATTCGCGATGAATCTACATTACGGACATACCTGGACCTTTCGGGAATTTTTGAGCTATTTCGGGATAACTAAACAAATTAGGATTTCCTGGATATTTCGGGAATTTCTTAGGTATTTCTGGATAACTCTAAATTACGGGATTTCAGGATATTTCGGGATTTCTGACATATTTTTGAATGTCTCCATAATTATGGAAATTTCCTGGATATTTCGGGAATTTCTGAGGAATTATGGATAACACCAATAATAACGGATTTTCTGGATACTTCGGAATTTCTGAGATATTTCGAAATGTCTCCAACTAATTGTGGAATTTCGGATGTTTCGGGTATTCTGATCTATTCGGGATGACGCTGCTAATTTCGGGATTTCCAGGATATTTCGGGAATTTCTGAAGATATTCGGGATGAGTATAATAATTACTGAATTTCCTGGATATTTCGGGAATTTCTGAAAGATTTCAGCTAGGCTCCACTAATTATGGTATTTCCTGGATATTTCGGGAATTCCTGAGGTATTTCTTGATACTCTACTAATTAAGGGATTTCCTGGACATTTCGGGAATTCCTGGTATTTCGAAATGTCTCAACTAATGTGGAATATCTGGAGATTCGGGAGTTTCTGAGGTATTTTCGGATGATTCTACCATACGGGTTTTCCTGGATATACGCCAATTGCTGAGGTATTTCGGTATGACGCTACTAATTACGGCATTTCCATGATATTTCGGGAATTTCTGAAGAAATTCGGGATGACTCTAATTACGGGATTTTTTTGGATATTTCGGGAATATCTGAGGAATTCGGGATGAATCTACCAATTACGGGATTTCCTGGATATTTAGGAATTTCTGAGGTATTGCGGGATGATCTACCAATTACGGATTTCCTGGATTACGCGAAATTCAGTGGAAATTCGCGATGAATCTAATTACGGAATATCCTGGACCTTTCGGGAATTTTTGAGCTATTTCGGAAAACTAAACAAATTACGGGATTTCCTGGATATTTCGGGAATTCTGAGGAAATTCGTGATGACTCTACCAATAACGGGATTTCCTCGATTTACGGGAATTCTGAGGTTCTGGATAACTCTACTAATTACGGGATTTCCAGGATATTTCGGGAATTTCTGAAAAATTCGGGATGACTGCTAATTACGGAATTTCTTGGAATTTCGGGAATTTCTGAAATATTTCAGAAAGACTCCACTAATTACGGGACTTTCTGGATATTTCGGAATATCTAAGGAAATTCGTGATTATTCTACCAATTTCGGGATTTCCTGGATCTTTCGGGAATTGCTGAGATATTTCAGGATGACGCTACTAATTATGGTATTTCCTGGATATTTCGGGAATTTCTGAGGTATTTCTTGATAACTCTACTAATTAAGGGATTTCCTGGACATTTCGGGAATTTCCTAGGTATTTCGAAATGTCTCAACTAATTGTGGAATTTCCTGGATATTTCGGGAATTTCTGAGGTATTTCTGGATAACTCTACTAATTACGGGATTTCTAGGATATTTCGGGAATTTCTGAAGAAATTCGGGATGACTGCTAATTACGGAATTTCTTGGATATTTCGGGAATTTCTGAAATATTTCAGAAAGACTCCACTAATTACGGGACTTTCTGGATATTTCGGTAATATCTAAGGAAATTCGTGATGATTCTACCAATTTCGGGATTTCCTGGATCTTTCGGGAATTGCTGAGATATTTCAGGATGACGCTACTATTAGGGGATTTCCTGGATCTTTCGGGAATTTCTGAGGTATTTCTGAATAACTCTACTAATTACGGATTTCCAGGATATTTCGGGAATTTCTGATATTTTCTGGATTTTTCGTCTGTAAAGTTCCAAAGGTCTGGTGTACATGCACTCTTTTTGTATAAACGCCAATCAAATGTTCTCTTTGTAGGTGTCTACGGACGAGTGGGTGGATGCTTTTATATGGTGTGAATATGTGGTATGTGTTTGTGACTTTTTGTGTGCGCGTGTGTATAGTGTGTGGAGAGAGAGAAAGAGAGAGAGAGAGAGAGATATTTGCGTGACTCAATCGTAAAAATTTCTTTAATTGAAAGATGAGGAATCTTGGCACTAGTACTTTTTTCGTACAGGAACCATTATTCATTTATACATATTCTGGGATACATAGACTTGGTTTGCAATAATTTTTTATCATGGGAAATTTATGTTAATTACTCTGGTCATTACAATGGGGAATCTTGGAAATAGAACTTTTTTTCAAGTAAAGTTATTGTTGAATTATACTTATTCTGGAATATATAGACATCGATTGTAATTATTTTTATATTGTGGGAAATTATTCATTAATCGGTCCGTTCTTTATTATGAGAATCTTGGCACTAGTACTTTTTTCGTACAGGAACCATTATTGATTTATATATATTCTGGGATACATAGACTTGGTTTGCAATAATTTTTTATCATGGGAAAATTTATGTTAAATACTCTGGTCATTACAATGGGGAATCTTGGAAATAGAACTTTTATTTCAAGAAAAACTATTGTTGATTACTACTTATTCTGGGATATATCGTCACCATTAGAACAAATTTTTTTATTATGGAAAATTATTCATAAATAATTCTGTTTTTTTTATGGGGAATCTTGGCTCTGGAACCTTTTTTGTTCAGGAACCATTATTGATTTATGCTTATTCTAGGATATATAGACATCATTTGAAAACATTGTTTTATTATGGGAAATTATCCATTAATTGGTCCGTTCTTTATTATGGGGAATCTTGGCACTAGAACTTTTTTTGTAGAGGAACCATTAATGATTTATACTTATTCTGGAATATATAGACATCGATTGTAATTATTTTTTGTTATGGGAAATTATTCATTAATTTGTCTGCTCTTTATTGTGGGGAATCTTGGCACTGGAACCTTTTTTGTACAGGAACCATTATTGATGTATACTTATTCTGGGATACATAAACTTCGTTTGCAATAATTTTTTTATCATGGGAAATTTTATGTTAAATACTCTGTTCTTTATAATGGGTATCTTGGAAATAGAACTTTTTTGTACAAAATTATTGATATATACGTGTGTGTATGTGTGTGCGTGTGCGTGTATGTGTTTGTGTATATGTATATGTGTGTGTATTTGTGTGTGCGCGCGCGTATTCAGTTAGCGAGTGTTTATGGGCATGCACATACGTGGGTGTGTTTATGAGTGAGTTTTAGCGGGCGAATGCAAAAAGAATGTGTGATAGAGAGTATTTGTAGGCCAGAGCGTTAGCATTGCGTGTAGATGAGTGGAAACTTGGACGATTGGTTTTGTGGGAAAGTGTATCCCTGCGTGACAAACGGGGTACAAAGGTGGGTGAGTACGTGTGTGTTATGTGTGGGGCTTTTTATAGAGGATTTATTATTGATTTTTAATCCAGATTAGCATTTTTAGACATCGTTTTTATAATGTTTAATATGGGAAATTTGGTAGTAATTATTCAGTTCTTTTACTTTAAGATGTTTGGCAATATTTTTTTGTAGAGCATCTATTATTGACTTTTCAGTTTTTCTGTGATTTCTTTAAAAAATTTTTTTTATTATGGATAATTGTGTTTGATTATTGAGTTTTTTATTGTTTTTTAACTTTTATATAGAGGGTACATTATTGATTTTTTATTATCTTGGGATATTTGGACATTCTTTATTAAAATGTATTTTCTTGTTATTTGATTACAGATTTTGTCTATAATTTAAATATTAATTAAATGAGTGAATTTGACATGCCCCACAGTGTGTATTTTACGTTTTAACAATTTGTTTATTTTTATTGTAGTTATTATTCCTGTAGATATTAGTAATTAATATCTACAGGAATAATATAAGATGGTTTGTGTATGCGTGAGTACTTACGGGTGCAAATCTACATAATATTAAAATTTTATAAGTGAAATTGTGAATTTTTCTGTAAAAAACCCCTTATACTGTAAAAAATATTTAGTGAATGTCATTTTTTATGAGTCCATTGTGATCGCATTGATACGAGGATAAATTTACCACTATTACAAATTTTTAAAACTCGTTTTTTATTAGTTTTTTGGCTTGGAAGTTTCAGTAGTCCGCGTACGTACGTACGTACAACTTTTTATACATACATTTTACCATTAATTATTACAATTGCACAACTGATAATTAATTTTGTTGTCAACAATTAATTGTCGTGTGCCAGGTATAAATTGTATGTATTCAAAAATTATAATAAATATATATTATTTGTAATATTAATAACAAATTATATTTAGAAATATATCTAAAATAAGCATTTTTCTGTGAATTCCCATTTTACTGTAAATAATTATATCAATAAACAATATCTTTTTTAGACTTTATGTGTCCCTGGAATTATGACAAACAGTTCCTAGATCTTTCGGGAATTTCGGAGGAAATTCGGGATGAGTCGACTAATTACGGGGTTTCCTGGATATTTCGGGAATTTCTGAAATATTTCAGAAAGACTTCCACTAATTACGGGATATCCTGGATATTTCGGGAATATCTGAGGAAATTCGTGATACTCTACTAATTACGGGATTTCCTCGATCTTTCGGGAATTCCTGAGTATTTGGGATGACGCTACTAATTACGGGAATTTCTGGATATTTCGGGAATTTCTGGAAAAATTCGGGATGACTACAAATTACGGGATTTCTTGGATATTTCGGGAATTTCTGAAATATTTCAGAAAGACTCCACTAATCACGGAATTTCTGGATATTCGGGAATATCTGAGGAAATTCGTGATGACTCTACCAATTACGGGAATTCCTGGATCTTTCGGGAATTTCTGAGGTATTTCGGATGACTACTAATTACGGGTTTCCTGGATATTTCGGGAAATTCAGAGGAAATTCGTGATGATCTACCAATTACGGATTCCTGGATCTTTCGGGAATTTGAGCTATTTCGGATAACTATCAATTACGGGATTTCTGGATATTTCGGGAATTTCTAATATTTCTGAAACTCCACTAATTACGGGATTTCCAGGATATTTCGGGAATTTCTGAGATATTTGATGTCTCCAATTACGGGATTTCCATCTATTTCGGGAATTTCTGAGGATTATGGATACACCAATAATAACGGATTTCTGGATACTTTCGGGAATTTCTGAGATATTTCGAAAGTCTCCACTAATTACGGAATTTCCTGGATGTTTCGGGTATTTCTGATCTTTTGGATGACGCTGACTAATTTCGGGATTTCCAGGATATTTCGGGAATTTCTGAAGATATTCGGGAGAGTATAATAATTACTGAATTTCCTGGATATTTCGGGAATTTCTGAAAGATTTCAGCTAGGCTCACTAATTATGGTATTTCCTGGATATTTCGGGAATTCCTGAGGTATTTCTGATAACTCTACTAATTAAGGGATTTCCTGGACATTTCGGGAATTCCTAGGTATTTCGAAATGTCTCAACTAATTGTGGAATTCCTGGAGATTTCGGGAGTTTCTGAGGTATTCGGGATGATTCTACCAATTACGGGTTTTCCTGGATATTACGCCAATTGCTGAGGTATTTCGGTATGACGCTACTAATTACGGCATTTCCATGATATTTCGGGAATTTGGAAGAAATTCGGGATGACTACTAATTACGGGATTTTTGGATATTTCGGGAATATCTGAGGAAATTCGGGATGAATCTACCAATTACGGGATTTTCCTGGATATTTA
The DNA here is from genome assembly GCA_026168455.1 of Theocolax elegans. Taxonomy (NCBI): domain Eukaryota; kingdom Metazoa; phylum Arthropoda; class Insecta; order Hymenoptera; family Cerocephalidae; genus Theocolax; species Theocolax elegans. Next base: position 11,946 of record JANSJX010000714.1, on the reverse strand, counting down.
GGGAATTTCTGAGGTATTGCGGGATGATCTACCAATTACGGGATTTCCTGGATATTACGCGAAATTCAGTGGAAATTCGCGATGAATCTACCATTACGGAATATCCTGGACCTTTCGGGAATTTTTGAGCTATTTCGGGAAAACTAAACAATTACGGGATTCCTGGATATTCGGGGATATCTGAGGAATTCGTGATGACTCTACCAATAACGGGATTTCCTCGATCTTACGGGAATTCCTGAGGTATGGTTGGGATGACGCTACTAATTACGGGAATTTCTGGATATTTCGGGAATTTCTGGAAAAATTCGGGATGACTACTAATTACGGGATTTCTGGAAATTTTCGGGAATTTCTGAATATTCAGAAAGACTCCCTAATTATAGTATTTCCTGGTATTTCGGATATCTGAGGAATTCGGATGAATCTCCAATACGGGATTTCCTGGATATTTTAGGAATTTCTGAGGTATTTCGGGATGATTCTACCAATTACGGATTTCTGGATATACGCGAATTCATGGAAATTCGCGATGAATCTACCAATTACGGAATATCCTGGACCTTTCGGGAATTTTGAGCTATATCGGGATAACTAAACAAATTACGGGATTTTCTGGATATTCGGGAATTTCTTAGGTATTTCTGGATAACTCTACTAATTACGGGATTTCAGGATATTTCGGGAATTTCCGACATATTTTTGAATGTCTCCACTAATTATGGAATTCCTGGATACTTCGGGAATTTCTGAGGAAATAGGGATAACACCAATAATAACGGGATTTTCTGGATACTTCGGGAATTTCTGAATATTTCGAAATGTCTCCACTAATTGTGGAATTCCTGGATGTTTCGGAATTTGATCTATTTCGGGATGACGCTGCTAATTCGGGATTTCCTGGATTTTTTCGGAATTTCGGAAGAAATTCGGGATGGTTATAATAATTACTGAATTTCCTGGATATTTCGGGAATTTCTGAAAGATTCAGCTAGGCTCCAATAATTATGGTATTTCCTGGATATACGGGAATTCTGAGTATTTCTGATAACTTACTAATTAGGGATTCCTGGACATTCGGGAATTTCTAGTATTTCGAAATGTCTCAACTAATTGTGGAATTCCTGATATTTCGGGAGTTTCTGAGGTATTTCGGGATGATTCTACCAATTACGGGTTTTCCTGGATATTACGCCAATTTCTGAGGTATTTCGGGATGACGCTACTAGTTACGGCATTTCCAGGATATTTCGGGAATTTCTGAAGAAATTTGGGATGATTACTAATTACGGGATTTCTTGGATATTTCGGGATATCTGAGGAATTCGTAATGATTCTACCAATTACGGGATTCCTGGTTCTTTTGGGAATTGCTGAACATTTCGGGATGACCTACTAATTACGGGTTTTCCGATCTTTCTGGTTTTTCTTTATGGGTATTTTGCTTATCTATTCAGGATGACTCTACTAATTGCGGGATGTCCTGGATGTTCGCGAATTTCTGAATATTTCAGCAAGATTCCCTAATTATAACGGGATTTTCTGGATACTTCGGGAATTTCTGAGATATTTCCTGGATAACTCTACTAATACGGGATTTGCCAGGATATTTCGGGAATTTCTGACATATTTTTGAATGTCTCCACTATTATGGAATTTCCTGGATATTTCGGGAATTTCTGAGGAATTAGGGATAAACCACCAATAATAACGGGATTTTCTGGATACTTTGGGACTTCTGAGATATTTCGAAATGTCTCCACTAATTGTGGAATTTCTGGATGTTTCGGAATTTCTGAGATATTTCGAATGTCTCACTAATTGTGGAATTTCTGGATTGTTTCGGGAATTTCTGATCTTTTCGGGATGACACTGCTAATTCGGGATTCTGATATTTCGGGAATTTCTGAGGAGAACTCGTGATGACTACCAATAACGGGATTCCTCGATCTTCGGGAATTCCTGAGGTATGTTGGGATGACGCTACTAATACGGGAATTTCTGATATTTCGGGAATTTCGGAAAATTCGGGATGACTAAATTACGGGATTTCTTGAAATTTCGGGAATTTCTGAAATATTTCAGAAAGACTCCACTATTATAGTATTCCTGGATATCGGGAATATCTGAGGAAATTCGGGATGAATCTACCAATACGGGATTTCCTGGATAATTAGGGAATTGCTGAGGTATTTCGTGATGATTCTACCAATACGGGATTTCCTGGATATACGCGAAATTCAGTGGAAATTCGCGATGAATCTACCAATTACGGAATATCCGGACCTTTCGGGAATTTTTGAGCTCTTTCGGGAGACTAAACAATTACGGGATTTCCTGGATATTTCGGGAATTTCTTAGGTATTTCTGGATAACTCTACTAATTACGGGATTTCCAGGATTTCGGGAATTTCTGACATATTTTTGATGTCTCCACTAATTATGGAATTCCTGGATATTTCGGGATTTTGAGAAATTAGGATAACACCAATAATAACGGGATTTCTGGATACTTCGGGAATTTCTGAGATATTTCGAAATGCTCCACTAATTGTGGAATTTCCTGGATGTTCAGTATTTCTATCTATTTCGGGATACGCTGCAATTCGGGATTTCCAGGATATTTCGGGAATTTCTGAAGATATTCGAGAGTATAAAAATTACTGAATTTCCTGGATATTTCGGAATTTCTGAAATTCAGCTAGGCTCCACTAATTATGGTATTTCCTGGATATTCGGGGAATTCCTGAGGTCTTGATCACCTACAATTAAGGGATTTCCTGGACATTTCGGGAATTCCCTAGGTAGTTCGAAATGTCTCAACTAATTGTTGGAATATCCTGGAGATTTCGGGAGGTTTGAGTATTTCGGGATGCTTCTACCAATTCGGGTTTTCCTGGATATTACGCCATTGCTGAGGTATTTCGTATGACGCTACTAATTACGGCATTCCATGATATTTCGGGAATTTCTGAAGAAATTCGGGAGACTACTAATTACGGGATTTTTTGGATATTTCGGGAATATCTGAGGAAATTCGGATGAATCTACCAATTACGGGAATTCTGGATATTAGGGAATTTCTGAGGTATTGCGGGAGATTCTACAATTACGGGATTTCCTGGATATTACGCGAATTCCAGTGGAAATTCGCGATGAATCTACCAATTACGGATATCCTGGACCTTTCGGGAATTTTTGAGCTATTTCGGGGAAAAACTAAACAAATTACGGGATTTCCTGGATATTCGGGAATATCTGAGGAAATTCGTGATGACTCTACCAATACGGGATTCCTCGATCTTACGGGAATTCCTGAGGTATGGTGGGATGACGCTACTAATACGGGAATTTCTGGATATTTCGGGAATTCTGGAAAAATTCGGGATGACTACTAATTACGGGATTCTTGGAATTTCGGGAATTTCTGAAATATTCAGAAAGACTCACTAATTATAGTATTCCTGATATTTCGGGAATATATCTGAGGAATTCGGGATGAATTACCAATTACGGGTTTCCTGGATATTTAGGGAATTTCTGAGGTATTCGGGATGATTCTACCAATTACGGGATTTCCTGGATATTACGCGAAATTCAGTGAATTCGCGATGAATCTACCAATTACGGAATATCCTGGACCTTTCGGGAATTTTTGAGCATATCGGGATAACTAAACAAATTACGGGATTTTCTGGATATTTCGGGAATTCTTAGGTATTTCTGGATAACTCTACTAATTACGGGATTTCAAGGATATTCGGGAATTTCCGACATATTTTGAATGTCTCCACTAATTATGGAACTTCCTGGATACTTCGGGAATTTCTGAGGAAATTAGGGATAACACAATAATAACGGGATTTTCTGGATACTTCGGGAATTTCTGAGATATTTCGAAATGTCTCCACTAATTGTGGAATTCCTGGATGTTTCGGGAATTTCTGATCTATTTCGGGGGGATGACGCTGCTAATTTCGGATTTCTGGATTTTTCGGGAATTTCTGAAGAAATTCGGGATGAGTATAATAATATGAATTTCTGGATATTTCGGGAATTTCTGAAAGATTTCAGCTAGGCTCCACTAATTAGGTATTTCCTGGATATTACGGAATTCCTGAGGTATTTCTTGATAACTCTACTAATTAAGGGATTTCTGGACATTCGGAATTTCCTAGGTATTTCGAAATGTCTCAACTAATTGTGGAATTTCCTGATATTTCGGGAGTTTCTGAGTTTCGGGATGGATTCTACCAATTACGGGTTTCCTGGATATTACGCCAATTTCTGAGGTATTTCGGGATGACGCTACCTAGTTACGGCATTTCCAGGATATTTCGGGAATTTCTGAAGAATTGGGATGATTACTAATTACGGGATTTCTTGGATATTTCGGGAATATCTGAGGAAATTCGTAATGATTCACCAATTACGGGATTTCCTGGTTCTTTGTGGAATTGCTGAGACATTTCGGGATACGCACTAATACGGGTTTCCTGGATCTTTCTGGTTTTTCTTAGCTATTTCAGGATGACTCTACTAATTGCGGGATGTCCTGGATATTTCGCGAATTTCTGAAATATTTCAGCAAGATTCACTAATTATAACGGGATTTCTGGATACTTCGGGAATTTCTGAGATATTTCTGGATAACTCTACTAATTCGGGATTTCCAGGATATTTCGGAATTCTGACATATTTTGAATGTCTCCACAATTATGGAATTTCTGATATTTCGGGAATTTCTGAGGACAATTAGGATAACACCAATAATAACGGGATTTTCTGGATACTGGGGAATTTCTGCGATATTTCGAAATGTCTCACTAATTGTGGAATTTCCTGGATGTTTCGGGAATTTCGAGCTATTTCGAAATGTCTTCACTAATTGTGGAATTTCCTGGATGTTTCGGAATTTCTGATCTATTTCGGGATGACACTGCTAATTTCGGGATTTTCTGGATATTTCGGGAATTTCTGATATATTTTTGAATGTCTCCACTAATTATGGAATTTCCTGGATATTTCGGGAATTTCTGAGGAAATTAGGATACACCAATAATAACGGGATTTTCTGGATACTTCGGGAATTTCTGAGATATTTCGAAATGTCTCCACTAATTGTGTAATTTCCTGGATGTTTCGGGAATTTCTGATCTATTTCGGGATGACACGTAATTTCGGGATTTTCTGGATATTTCGGAATTCTGAGAAATTCGGGATGAGTATAATATTACTGAATTTCCTGGATATTTCGGGAATTTCTGAAGATTTCAGCTAGGCTCCACTAATTATGGTATTTCCTGGATATTTCGGGAATTCCTGAGGTATTTCTTATAACTCTACTAATTAAGGGATTTCCTGGACATTTCGGGAATTTCCTAGGTATTTCGAAATGTCTCAACTAATTGTGGAATTTCCTGGATATTTCGGGAGTTTCTGAGGTATTTCGGGTTATCTACCAATTACGGTTTTCCTGGATATTACGCCAATTGCTGAGTATTTCGGGATGACGCTACTAACGGCATTTCCAGGATATTTCGGGAATTTCTGAAGAAATTCGGGATGACTTACTAATTACGGGATTTCTTGGATATTTCGGGAATATCTGAGGAAATTCGTAATGATTCTACCAATTACGGGATTTCCTGGTTCTTTTGGGAATTGCTGAGACATTTCGGGATGACGCTACTAATTACGGTTTCCTGGATCTTTGGTTTTTCTTAGCTATTTCAGGATGACTCTACTAATTGCGGGATGTCCTGGATTTTCGCGAATTTCTGAAATTTGAGCAAGATTCCACTAATTATAACGGGATTTTCTGGATACTTCGGGAATTTCTGAGATATTTCGAAATGTCTCCACTAATTGTGGAATTTCCTGGATGTTTCGGGAATTTCTGATCTATTTCGGGATGACGCTGCTAATTTCGGGATTTCCTGGATATTTCGGGAATTTCTGAAGAAATTCGGGATGAGTATAATAATTACTGAATTTCCTGGATATTTCGGGAATTTCTGAAAGATTTCAGCTAGGCTCCACTAATTATGGTATTTCCTGGATATTTCGGGAATTCCTGAGGTATTTCTTGATAACTCTACTAATTAAGGGATTTCCTGGACATTTCGGGAATTTCCTAGGTATTTCGAAATGTCTCAACTAATTGTGGAATTTCCTGGATATTTCGGGAATTTCTGAGGTATTTCTGGATAACTCTACTAATTACGGGATTTCCAGGATATTTCGGGAATTTCTGAAGAAATTCGGGATGACTGCTAATTACGGAATTTCTTGGATATTTCGGGAATTTCTGAAATATTTCAGAAAGACTCCATAATTACGGGACTTTCTGGATATTTCGGTAATATCTAAGGAAATTCGTGAGATTCTACCAATTTCGGGATTTCCTGGATCTTTCGGGAATTGCTGAGATATTTCAGGATGACGCTACTAATTATGGTATTTCCTGGATATTTCGGGAATTCTGAGGTATTTCTTGATAACTCTACTAATTAAGGGATTTCCTGGACATTTCGGGAATTTCCTAGGTATTTCGAAATGTCTCAATAATTGTGGAATTTCCTGGATATTTCGGGAATTTCTGAGGTATTTCTGGATAACTCTACTAATTACGGGATTTCTAGGATATTTCGGGAATTTCTGAAGAAATTCGGATGACTGCTAATTACGGAATTTCTTGGATATTTCGGGAATTTCTGAAATATTCAGAAAGACTCCACTAATTACGGGACTTTCTGGATATTTCGGTAATATCTAAGGAAATTCGTGATGATTCTACCAATTTCGGGATTCCTGGATCATTCGGGAATTGCTGAGATATTTCAGGATGACGCTACTATTAGGGGATTTCCTGGATCTTTCGGGAATTTCTGAGGTATTTCTGAATAACTCTACTAATTACGGATTTCCAGGATATTTCGGGAATTTCTGATATTTTCTGGATTTTTCGTCTGTAAAGTTCAAAGGTCTGGTGTACATGCACTTTTTTGTATAAACGCCAATCAAATGTTCTCTTGTAGGTGTCTACGGACGAGTGGGTGGATGCTTTTATATATGGTGTGAATATGTGGTATGTGTTTGTGACTTTTTGTGTGCGCGTGTGTATAGTGTGTGGAGAGAGAGAAAGAGAGAGAGAGAGAGAGATATTTGCGTGACTCAATCGTAAAAATTTCTTTAATTGAAAGATGAGGAATCTGGCACTAGTACTTTTTTCGTACAGGAACCATTATCATTTATACATATTCTGGGATACATAGACTTGGTTTGCAATAATTTTTTTATCATGGGAAAATTTATGTTAATTACTCTGGTCATTACAATGGGGAATCTTGGAAATAGAACTTTTTTTCAAGTAAAGTTATTGTTGAATTATACTTATTCTGGAATATATAGACATCGATTGTAATTATTTTTATATTGTGGGAAATTATTCATTAATCGGTCCGTTCTTTATTAGGAATCTTGGCACTAGTACTTTTTTCGTACAGGAACCATTATTGATTTATATATATTCTGGGATACATAGACTTGGTTTGCAATAATTTTTTTATCATGGGAAAATTTATGTTAAATACTCTGGTCATTACAATGGGGAATCTTGGAAATAGAACTTTTATTTCAAGAAAAACTATTGTTGATTACTACTTATTTGGGATATCGTCACCATTAGAACAAATTTTTTATTATGGAAAATTATTCATAAATAATTCTGTTCTTTATTATGGGGAATCTTGGCTCTGGAACCTTTTTTGTTCAGGAACCATTATTGATTTATGCTTATTCTAGGATATATAGACATCATTTGAAAACATTGTTTTATTATGGGAAATTATCCATTAATTGGTCCGTTCTTTATTATGGGGAATCTTGGCACTAGAACTTTTTTTGTAGAGGAACCATTAATGATTTATACTTATTCTGGAATATATAGACATCGATTGTAATTATTTTTTTGTTATGGGAAATTATTCATTAATTTGTCTGCTCTTTATTGTGGGGAATCTTGGCACTGGAACCTTTTTTGTACAGGAACCATTATTGATGTATACTTATTCTGGGATACATAAACTTCGTTTGCAATAATTTTTTTATCATGGGAAATTTTATGTTAAATACTCTGTTTTATAATGGGGATCTTGGAAATAGAACTTTTTTTGTACAGGAACCATTATTGATATATACGTGTGTGTAGTGTGTGCGTGTGCGTGTATGTGTTTGTGTATATGTATATGTGTGTGTTTTGTGTGTGCGCGCGCGTATTCAGTTAGCGAGTGTTTATGGGCATGCACATACGTGGGTGTGTTTATGAGTGAGTTTTAGCGGGCGAATGCAAAAAGAATGTGTGATAGAGAGTATTTGTAGGCCAGAGCGTTAGCATTGCGTGTAGATGAGTGGAAACTTGGACGATTGGTTTTGTGGGAAAGTGTATCCCTGCGTGACAAACGGGGTACAAAGGTGGGTGAGTACGTGTGTGTTATGTGTGGGGCTTTTTTATAGAGGATTTATTATTGATTTTTAATCAGATTAGCATTTTAGACTCGTTTTTATAATGTTTAATATGGGAAATTTGGTAGTAATTATTCAGTTCTTTTACTTTAAGATGTTTTGGCAATATTTTTTGTAGAGCATCTATTATTGACTTTTCAGTTTTTCTGTGATTTCTTTAAAAAATTTTTTTTATTACTGGATAATTGTGTTGTGATTATTGAGTTTTTATGTTTTTTTAACTTTTACATAGAGGGTACATTATGATTTTTTATTATCTTGGGATATTTGGACATTCTTTATTAAATGTATTTTCTTGTTATTTGATTACGATTTTGTCTATAATTTAAATTATTAAATGATGTGAATTTGACATGCCCCACAGTGTGTATTTTACGTTTTAACAATTTGTTTATTTATTGTATTATTATTCCTGTAGATATTAGTAATTAATATCTACAGGAATAAATATAAGATGGTTTGTGTATGCGTGAGTACTTACGGGTGCAAATCTACATAATATTAAAATTTTATAAGTGAAATTGTGAATTTTTCTGTAAAAAAACCCCTTATACTGTAAAAAATATTTAGTGAATGTCATTTTTTATGAGTCCATTGTGATCGCATTGATACGAGGATAAATTTACCACTATTACAAATTTTTTTAAAGACTCGTTTTTTTATTAGTTTTTTGGCTTGGAAGTTTCAGTAGTCCGCGTACGTACGTACGTACAACTTTTTATACATACATTTTACCATTAATTATTACAATTGCACAACTGATAATTAATTTTGTTGTCAACAATTAATTGTCGTGTTGCCAGGTATAAATTGTATGTATTCAAAAATTATAATAAATATATATTATTTGTAATATTAATAACAAATTATATTTAGAAATATATCTAAAATAAGCATTTTTCTGTGAATTCCCATTTTACTGTAAATAATTATATCAATAAACAATATCTTTTTTAGACTTTATGTGTCCCTGGAATTATGACAAACAGTTCCTAGATCTTTCGGGAATTTCGGAGGAAATTCGGGATGAGTCGACTAATTACGGGGTTTCCTGGATATTTCGGGAATTTCTGAAATATTCAGAAAGACTTCCACTAATTAGGGGATATCCTGGATATTTCGGGAATATCTGAGGAAATTCGTGATAACTCTACTAATTACGGGATTTCCTCGATCTTTCGGGAATTCCTGAAGTATTTCGGGATGACGCTACTAATTACGGGAATTTCTGGATATTTCGGGAATTTCTGGAAAAATTCGGGATGACTACTAATTACGGGATTTCTTGGATATTTCGGGAATTTCTGAAATATTTCAGAAAGACTCCACTAATCACGGAATTTTCTGGATATTCGGGAATATGAGGAATTCGTGATGACTCTACCAATTACGGGAATTCCTGGATCTTTCGGGAATTTCTGAGGTATTTCGGGATGACGCTACTAATTACGGGTTTTCCTGGATATTTCGGGAACATCTGAGGAAATTCGTGATGACTCTACCAAATACGGGATTTCCTGGATCTTTCGGGGATTCCTGAGGTATTTCGAGATGACGCTATCAATTACGGGAAATTCTGGATATTTCGGGAATTTCTCAAATATTTCAAAAGACTCCACTAATTACGGGATTTTTTGGATATTTCGGGAATATCTGAGGAAATTCGTGATGATTCTACCAATTACGGGATTTCCAGGATCTTTCGGGAATTGAGGTATTTCGGGATGACGCTACTAATTACGGAATTTCCTGGATATTTCGGGAATTTCTGAAATATTTCAGAAAGACTCCACTAATTACGGAATTTCCTGGATATTTCGGGAATTTCTGAGGTATTTCTGGATCACTCTACTAATTACGGGATTTCCAGGATATTTCGGAAATTTCTGAGTAAATTCGGGATAACACCAATAATAACGGGATTTTCTGGAAATTTCGGGAATTTCTGAAAAAATTCGGGATGACTGATAATTACGGAATTTCCTGGATCTTTCGGGAATTTCTAAGGTATTTCTGGATAACTCTACTAAATAATCTATTTCCTGGATATTTCGGGAATTTCTGAAATATTTCTGAAAGACTCCACTAATTATGGTATTTCCTGGATATTTCGGGAATATCTAAGGAAATTCGGGAGAATCTACAATTACGGGATTTCCTGGATCTTTTGGAATTCCGAGGTATTTCGGATGATTCTACCTATTACGGGATTTCCTGGATAGTCGGATTTCTAAATTCGGGATGATTACTCATACGGATTTCTGTATATTCGGAAGCTGATATTTGAGAGACTCACTATTACGGGATTTCCTGGATATTTCGGAATTTCTGGGAATTTGGATAACTCTACATTACGGATTTCCTGGATATTTCGGGAATTCTGAAATATTTCGAGAACTCCACTAATTACGGGATTTCTGGATATTTCGAGAATTTCTGTGGAATTGTGGATAACTCTACATTTAAGGGATTTCCTGGATATTGGGAATTTCTGAAATATTTCAGAAGACTCACTAATTACGGGATTTACTGGATATTTCGAGAATTTCTGTGGTATTTGGAAATGACTACTAATTACGGGATTTCCTGGATATTTCGGGAATCTGAGGAAATTTCTGGATAACTCTACTAATACGGGATTTCCTGGATCTTTCGGAATTTCTGGAATTCGAACACAAATACGGATTCCTTGATATTTCGGGAATATCTGACGAAATTCGTGATGACTCTACCAATTACGGGATTTCCTGGATCTTTCGGGAATTTCTGAGGAAATTCGGGATAACACCAATAATAACGGAATTTCCTGGATATTTCGTGAATTTCTGAGGTATTTTGGATAACTCTACTAATAAGGGATTTCTGGATATTTCGGGAATTTCTCTAAAATAATACAGAAAGACTCCACTAATACGGGATGGATATTTCGGGAATATCTGAGGAATTTCGTGACGATTTAACCAATTACAAGATATCCTGGATCTTTCGGTAATTTGCTGAGGTATTTAAAAAAACTCCACTAATTATGTATTTCCTGGATATTTCGAGATTTTCTGTGGTATTTTTGGATAACTCAAATTAATGGATTTCCTGGATATTGGGGAAGTTCTGAGGTATTTCTGGATACTCTACTAATTACGGGATTTCCAGGATATTTCGAGAATTCTGAGATATTTCGAAATGACGCTACTAATTACGGGATTTCCTGGATCTTTCGGGAATTATGAGAAATTCGGGATAACACCAATAATAACGGAATTTTCTGGATATTTCGTGAATTTCTGAGGTATTTCTGGATAATCTACTAATAGGGTTCCTGGATATCGGAAATTTCTAAATACTACAGAAAGACTCCACTAATTACGGGATTTCCTGGATATTTCGGGAATATCTGAGGAATTTGTGATGATCTACAAAACG
>JANSJX010000713.1:0-18988 GCA_026168455.1 Theocolax elegans | reverse complement strand
TGAAACAAGGAAACTTAAGCTCATTTTAGCTACCTTAAGCTGAAAGTTAGCTCCACTGCAATAAGAACAGTGTCTCCAAGCTGACTGCGACTTGAAATGAGCTAAAACATGGAAACTTAAGCTCATTTTAGCTACCTCAAGCTGAAAGTTAGCTCCACTGCAATAAGAACAGTGTCCAAGCTATCTCCGGCTAGAAATGAGCTGAATCAATACCACCAGAAACAAAGCCTTAAGCGTATTCTTCCAACTTAAACCCTTCTTTTTAAATCCCAAAATCTCAAGCCAAACCAAACTTCGCGCCTTCAATGCCCTCATTCGTAGCATCTTCTCGTACGCAATTCCCATATGGGGATGTGCCCCTCCGCACAGACTTAATAAGCTACAAAGCACGTACATGCGTCTCCTAAGATCATCCCTTCGCATCCCCTGGTTCTTCCGAAACACTCTAGTTCTACGCGAAACGAACGCTCCCACCATCCCCGAATTGGCCGCCTCTCACGCGACAAATCTTAGAACCACCCTATTAAATCACTCCAATCCAAGCATCAAAGCCATCACAGATTACGCCCCCAAATCCTACGACAAAATTCCAAGGCCCTGCTATCTCGTCAGGTAACTCTCCCCCTCTACACAATTCACCTAGTTTCGCACCCAATGCGTCAGTGACCCAGTCTCTTCGACTAGGCCCACCCCTTTCCATCAGCCAAATTCAAACATAGGGATTAGAGCTAATTAGCTGGCATCCCACAACATGAGGTGGTGGTTTTTAGTCGGTAGGCGTCTAATTTAGATGAATCCGACACTACCCTACATTTGTAGGGTGTCTTTTGAAGATTTTTATCCTCCACCTCCCCTTTCAAAAAAAAAAAAAAAAAAAAAAAAAAAAAAAAAAAAAAAAAACACATAGCTCACTGGAACGCCAACGGTCTTAAAGAAAAACTAACAGAACTAAAGGAATTTTTAAAACAACACAACATAGATATTATGCTCATTAATGAGACCAAATTCAATAAAAGAACAAAATATAACATAAATGGCTATGCTTGCTTTAGAAAAGATCGAGAGGAACCAACTGCTGGCGGAGGAGTCTGCATATTCATTAAAGACATTATAGAAGCTACAGAACTACAAATAGACACACAAATGACATCGAAGTAATAGGTGTTAAACTAAACCATCAATTTACAATCATAGCAGCCTATAATCCACCACAAAAGCTACTAAATACCCAGGATTTGGACAAAAGCCTATCTTCAAGTAACAAAATAATCCTACTAGGAGACCTGAACGCCAAGCATCGCCAATGGAACTGTAACATCGCCAACAGGAATGGAAATATTTTAAGTAACTATATAAATTCAAAACCTTTTGTAATACTTGCACCTAACGGACACACACACTTTCCATATAATTATAATGCAGCTCCAAACACAATTGACATAGCTATAATAAAAAATATCAACATTCATAAACCTCTTGAGGTGATCAACGAGTTAGACTCAGATCATCTGCCAATTAAATTAACAATAAAAAACAGTAGCGATTTTGTTAAAAAAGAAAATCACGGTTTTTTGGACTACAACAAAGCAAACTGGCCTAAATTTAAAACATATATAAATAATAACATAGACTTAACAAACAAAATCAATAACATTGACAACATAGAAAACGAAACTATAAAAGTCACAAATTTAATTAAAACATCGATAAAACTAAATATACCCACTCATCAAAGTAAAAATGACTATAAAATTATATCTAAAGAAATTAAAGACTTAATTAACAAAAGAAACAGACTAAGAAAAATAGTTAAAAAAACCGGGAATACTCTAATCAAAAATAAAAAAAACAGAATTAGTAATGACATTAAAAAGAAAATAAAAGACTATAACAATGCTAAATGGGATGAGAAACTAAAAACACTTCAATTAAAAGACAATTCTCTATGGAGAATTGCAAAAATTTTCACAAAAAACCAAGATAATAAAATCCCTCCTTTACACGGTCCTAATGGTATAGTTTTCAGCGATACAGAAAAGGCGAATATTTTAGCAAGATTTTGAACAAGTCCACCATCTTACTAAAAATCTTAGCAACACCAAAATTAAAAAACTAGTTCAAACCACATATAATCAAGTAAACCTACAAGAAATAGACATCAATCAAATAAAATACGTAACCCTAACAGAAATTATCAAAGCTATTCATAAAACCAAATCGAAAAAAGCCCCGGGTCCTGACGGCATTCAAAATCTAGTTTTAAAAAATCTTCCCAAAAAAGCCATAGTTCTACTCACAAATATCTTTAATGAATGTCTCAAATTCTCTTATTTTCCTAAATTTTGGAAACTGGCCCACGTACTCGCCTTCTCTAAACCAGGCAAGGACAAAAAATTTCCCCAAAATTATAGACCAATAAGCCTGTTAACAACTATGAGCAAAATCTTTGAAAGAATCATTTATAATAGAATACTAGCACATGAAAAAACAGCAAAAAATCTTATTGAAGAGCAATTCGGTTTTAGAGACAAAAGAAGCACAGTTCAACAACTGGTGCGTATCACGAATATCATAAGTAATAATTTTAACACAAATAAATGCACAGCTATGATACTACAAGATATAGAAAAAGCCTTCGACACAGTCTAGCACAAAGGGCTAATTTACAAATTAAATCATTATAAAATACCAACGTACATAATAAACATCCTAATCTCATATTTAAAAAACCGATCTTTCAAAATACAACTTAACAATATTTATTCAAATGAACAGCATATAGAAGCGGGGGTACCACAGGGATCAATCCTAGGACCCATATTATTTTTATACTACATCAACGACATACCTCGCGATGAAAAAAGTAAATTAGCCCTTTTTGCTGACGACACAGCAATAATTACTGAATCATGGCGAAAAGCCAACGCGATTAATCATCTACAAAAACATCTTGATAAATTAGAAAAATATTGTGATGATTGGAAAATCAAAATAAACGTCAACAAAACCGAATTAGTTCTCTTCTCAAAAAGAAGGAGAAAAGAAAGACTTGAAACACTATCAATGAACAATACACCAATTGAACCAAAATACCTAGGCATTATTCTCGACAGCAAATTAACCTTTAGTAAACACGTTCAAAAAGTATGTAATAAAGCCCAAGCAGCCCTGTCAATATTATATAGCCTCCTAAACAGATCGAGCAAGTTGAGTACAAAAAATAAAACAATTTTATACAAAGCAATAATTAAGCCTATTATGCTTTACGCCTGTCCAATTTGGTGCAATACATATAAAAAAAACATTAATTCACTTGAAAGAATACAGAATAAAATAATCAGAATGATAGACAAATCAACCCCGCGAACCAACAATGACGAAGTCAGAAATAGATTAAATATAGAGAAACTTAAACATAATATATACAAATTATCTAAAAACTTTTACGAAAAACAAATCAAACATATAGATATACTCAGAGACATTGCCATATATAACCACACAAACGCACCATTCAAAATTAAACATAAACTTCCTCATCAAATACTTCTTAAATAGTAGAACACTGAAAGGTGCAAGTAACTGTCATTTTATGTAAATATGTAAATAGTCGTAGATTAAGTTGTAGGTTAAGTTATAATTCAAATACAAACAGAAACAGATGGTTTTTTTCAAATTTTACCCATATAAATACTTTACAAATTACAGTAAACACACTACAAATTGTAAGACATAATAAACACGAAATTTATCGGATTAAAGTTTTGCGAAACTAGGCGCCGACACAAAAATAATAATGGATACAAACAATGTAGCTATCCCGATAGCATATACTTGTAATAAATAATGAATAAAAGAGATTTTCAAAAAGAAAAGAAAAAAGCAAGGCTGTTACCGACATAACGCTCACTTTTTATTTTTAAGATAAATAAAGATCTATCCTCAGTTTATTAGACCGGTGCTTACTTATTGTTCATCTCATTTCGTCTAATATAATTATCACGGAATATTTCGAATATAATTTTCCGAATTTCTCAAAGTTTAGAATAAAAGTATACAATAATTTTGTTAATTAAATAAAAATTGAATACTTACTTAGATGTTAATTTCCAAAAATTTGAAAATATAATAAAAATCAAATAACGTTTAATTACTAAAATTATGTTTGTGTTAACGTTTATTTAAATTTTAAAGAATAAAATAGTAGTTCTGACGTTTGAAAGTTATGGTGGCCCTGAAAAGGGCCGATTGTTTATCCTCCTCTCCACTCTTTTCTCTCTCAAAAAATGATGGTTTAACCTCCAAAACCGTAGAGCGTACGTCCTTGGCGCTTGAGGGCGTAGACAACGTCCATGGCGGTGACGGTCTTGCGCTTGGCGTGCTCGGTGTAGGTCACGGCGTCACGGATCACATTTTCAAGGAAGACCTTGAGGACTCCTCGGGTCTCCTCGTAGATGAGGCCGGAGATGCGCTTGACACCACCACGTCTAGCCAGACGGCGGATGGCGGGCTTGGTGATGCCTTGGATGTTATCACGCAACACCTTCCTGTGACGCTTGGCGCCTCCTTTTCCCAGACCTTTTCCTCCCTTGCCACGACCGGTCATTTTGACTGATTACTGTTTGGAGTTGTTCACTACACGGAGAGAAACACCGAACTGATGAAAATTTTTTTTTGGGCCGCGCGTTTTATAGCTTTATAAGCGAGTAAGGTTCCCCCTCTCTCGACCTTTTGTTTCCCCACCGGATCGGGATCATTTCGCCCAAGCAACAAAACGCCCAGCGATTTCGCCCAGCGCTATCAGCGCCATTTCGGCGGTGCGGAGTAAAAAAATACGACAATATATTATTTTGATAATCTACTCTGTCGATAAGGCAGATTAATAAACAATTATTATTAAAACTGCCAATTTGCGACATTTAAGTTATTTTTAAGACAATTAGTATTTTAAATATATCTACATAAATTATTTATAAAACAGATTAATAAAAAATGTTCTATTAGTTTAAACTAATTTGTACTTACCTTACATATGTACTTATTAATAAGTAAATTTTTTAATATATTGTAATAAATTTACTTACTGAAAGCTTCAACATTTCGTTTAATTAATGTCTACTAGATAATGTTATTTCAAAAAATGTTTATTAATACTGATGAGTACTATTAAGATCGTCAATTTAAGAGAAGATTTACAATTTTTTCATACAAAATTGTTTATATGAAATCCGTTGTTTATATACTACTTTTTTATGCATCCGAATTGACTGATTATATAAAGATATATTCGATTTACAGAGTAAATTTATACTGAAATTAACAGAGTAATAACTATATAAAAGAAATCGCGAAGATGTAAGTCTTATGAACTTGATAATAGTGCATTTTATTGGATGTAACGTTTTTTGTCTGTTGATCATTTGGAAACAAAACGTCGCATCCAATAGAATGTACTAATATCAAAACATTTTTATTTCATTCGGGATTTAAATGTTTTTAATTCTATTATATTTTATTAAAAGAAAATTATAATGTTAACATTAAAGAACATGTAAAATCATTGTAACTAAGTCATTAGTGAGCAAGTGACCGGCACACTTTTAACGCCGTTGCAGTGAATAAATTCAATTCTGTAAATTTTCATTCCAACAGATTTGGGAAATAATTTTATTCATTTTTTAGGTTACAATATTAACTAAATGATATAATATTACATTCTTTAAATAAATAATTAATAGTAATTATAATCATTATCTATTTTTTTTTTTATTTTTCTTTTTGTTTTTGAATCTATAGTATTTTTAAGTTTTTTTTTGAGTTCTGAGCACTGAGGAACTTTTTTGGCACCACTATATTTCATTTTCTTCAGCGGTTGTGGTGCTGGAGGTTCAGGAGTCAATCTTGATTTAGAAGGATCGGGAACTGGGACAATAATTTCAGGAGTCGACTGATCGGATTTACCACCAGGATGGGGAAATGGAATGTCATCAGGTAATTTCTGTAAACCAAGAAATACTTCAGAAAAATGTAAATATTACTCAAACTTTGCATCATTTTGAAGGTAATTAATCATCGATGAATTAGATTCTTGGATGGATAAAATATTTTTGATTGTACAACCCTTTTTTTTACTACAAAGGTTTTTATTAATTATAACTATATTCAATGTGTTAAACTAATATAAATGAAATATTTCAACAGATTCTTCTTGAAATTTATAAACTTTTTCAAATTTAATGTATATAAGAAAAAATTGTTAGATTTTGAGTTATTAAGTGACGAAAATGTCCATAAAGTCATTTTTTTCAAAAAATTCGATTTTTTGATTGGTTACAGCTCTGGTGCTAATTGAAATATAGGTCAAAAATTTAGCTACACTCTATTCAAGTAGCTTTTTATTGATTCCATACATTAAAACAAAATTCTATTTTTTAACTGGATCACTTCACGTGGAATCTCCCATATATATATATTTATATTATAAATTCTTTTAAATAAACCACTTTAAAACCTCACACATGTTTATATTTAAGATATTATAAATGATAAATAGTATATTTCGCATCAAGGGAACAAAATCCAATAATAATAAATAAGTCCCGAGCACAGCGATAGTGTTAAAGGTCTCCGAGGACAAAAAATATCACATTCGCCAAGATTGATTCGCTTCATGCTCGCGGTTGCATATTTTTTTTGCCAAGAGACCACAA
Source organism: Theocolax elegans (assembly GCA_026168455.1). Lineage (NCBI taxonomy): Eukaryota > Metazoa > Arthropoda > Insecta > Hymenoptera > Cerocephalidae > Theocolax > Theocolax elegans. The sequence goes on along the minus strand of JANSJX010000713.1, from coordinate 12,278 downwards.
AATGGTCTAGGGTAAAAAAATAATTTTAATTTATGATTTAATGCATATTTTATTTAATGTTTAACAATTTATTTCTTTATAAGAAAATGTGTTCAAATTATTATTTAATAATTATTATTATCAAATAATTATTCATTTTTTGATTAATATTACTCACATTCTTCTGTTTCAAATACTCAAAGAATTTTTTTTTTATAATAAGAAAATTCTGTACAATTACATTGAATTTTTCATCAACTGGCATAGATAATTTTTGCACAGTATCAATTATAACTTTAAAAAATCATTTTTCTTTGCTTTTCTTTGAATTTTCTAAAAACATTTTCTTTCAAAAATATGGTTAGTTAAGCATTATTTTACTTATTAAATAAACAAAATTTTAATAAATACTACATTTTAGATTATAATCTTTTTCTCGAAAGGTCCATAAAATGTTTTGAAATTTTTACAGCGTAATGCTATTATTATGTTCTAACCAATGATTTTGTCACAGTGTATTTGATCAATTATTTTCATATGATTGATATGACCGATTAAATATTTTGTACAAAAACATATAATGCTTAAAAACTTAGTTAATAATAAACGTTTTCAGCTGAGAAACAATGAGGATCAAAACTATGAAAAAGACTATACTTTCTAAAATTTCACCTGGATTAAATACTTTTTATTCCCGAAAACGTTTAACATAAATCCAACTTTATCACCGTTTTATTTTTTAAATCAAAACTAATCGATATAATTATTTAAAACTTTTATAATTTATGACCGTTAAAAGGTTCCTTGATCGTAAATTTTTTCAGCGCATTTGACCAATTAATTTCCAGAATATAAAATATTTAAAAAAAATAATTTTTTTTTAAATAACACAAAAACTAAGAAAGATAATGTGAAAATCTAAAATCGAGAAGATAGAATCTTTTATTCTTTATAAAGCACATGTGGTTAATTTAAAAAAAAATCAAAAACATTTCAATAATTTTGAAAAATTAATTTTACAAAAATCAAAATTTGTCTTCAAGAGAAAAACTATTCGAGTGGTTAATAATCAAATTATTTTCTAGTATTCGGAAAATAAAAAGTAAGATACACACGCAAGCTGAATGATATTGAGCGAGTAGTTTTGAAAATACAACGGTATCACACACACACACACACACACATTCATACAGATATTTTGTAAAAACACGTGATTTCGATTCTTAACATGTCAAAACATACTTTTATCATGTTTTTAGCGAATCGAAAAATTTTACTATTATAAAGCTTCCTCCATGAGGAAGCAATATTTACACTGTCACCGTAATTGAAGTCTTCGTAGTCCATTTCCTCGTCTTCTACGTCGGAATCCTCTATTTCGTAGTCGGAAACTGGAGTTTCATCTGTTGAAACAGAGATATGTACATATTAATAACATAATAAGAAGAAGATTAAATGATGAATCTTAAGGTAACATTTTTCTGAATTTTTTGTTTCTTCATTATTATTTTATGTTTTTCATTTATAAATGTTTTTTACCTAATCTGAGCTTCCATGCCTTCCGAGATAAATTGCATAATTATATTGAGTTAATTAACAATTAAAGTGAAGCTGTTCGTTGTCTAAGCTATTTTCATTATTTTAATTATATATAATATTATATATAATATTTTAATAGTAAAGGAACTAATCAAAAAAATTTACCTTGCTCAAACAGCTCCGAAGCACTATTTTCCTCGTATCCTGATAATTCGTCCAAAAATTTTGCTGTTGGCCAATCTGGATGTGCCATAATGTCTGTCCACGTATCTCTAATTGCCAAATCTTTCAGACGGGTTTTTTCGGTGGCACTTGCCGTGGGCTTCAATTTTTTCTTCGCCCTCTCTAAATCGTCGATAGATTTTTGGCACACATTAAAAATCCCCTCTGAAATGATTAATTATTTAACAACTATAAGTGAAAGATGATATTGTACATAGCGGCCAGAGCTACCGGCAAGTCAAGAGCAAATGCTGTAAATAATTTTAATTATATTTTACTAATTTTTCTGATATAACACATGATTTATCATTTCGCACGTGACTAGTGGCTAGCTGTGACCGCCAGCTTCATGGTTATTTGTTAACTTAATTATATTGATCAGCATTAAAAGTGATTAAAAGATTAACTTTAATAATAATGGTTAATATAATTTTGTGGCAGCCCGATTGATGCACCTGAATTACAACTTTTGAAAAATTGAGTTTGGGCGATATTTTTTCAAACTACATTTTTACCCAATGATGTAGGTAGAATAGTGAAAAATAAACTACCTTTATTTAAAATCAGTTTCAAAAAAGTTGAGTTATGCTCTTCCGTTAGCTGATCACAGAATTTATAAATAATTTTTCAAATTTTCACTTACTGATCTTTCAAATTCTTAGCTACCATTAAGCATTCCCAGGCGGAAATGGAAACATTGGAAATAATTAATAAAAATTAATAACTGTTTAGAAAAATTGAAAAAAATTTATAAAAATTAATAATGTCTACACTGAGAGAAGAATTTATTTATAGTTAACAAATATATAACAAATATAATTTTTTTGAAAAGTAAATCAAAATTTATTATGTTCAATAGCCGATTTGTTAACTGTTAACAAACGCACGTTTACCACAACATAACCTATATTCATTGTTACAATTTTCTTATTTGCCCGTATTCAAAATTAGATTTATTAACAGTTAACAAATCCTTTTCTCAGTGTAGATTTGAGACAAGCAAAAATAGTTATTACTTTTTATCATTTTTCATAAATATTTTTGTAAATAGTTAATAATTTTTTTTTAATTTTTCCAATTGTAACAGCAGTGTGGAAAAAAATGTGTGTATGTGTGTGTAAAAGTAATTTATATTAATAGTAAAATATTATAAGGGTAAAAAAGTAACAATTTAACAAAAAAGAAAAAAGTAATAAAAAACTACAAAAAAGGTAATATATTGAACTTATTATAAAAACACAATAATGATTCTAAAAAATTAATAATATTGTTATTAATTTTTTTGTAAGAGTGAAAGACTCATTATTCAACAAAAAAGGAAAAAGTACTAAAAATTTATAAAAAGTCATAAAAATTAATAATGTTTATAAATATTGTGAATTGTCTCTAATCTAGAGATTATATATTATTATTTTTCTTATTATTATATATTATATATTATAATTTTTCTTATTTCCGCGTGGGTTATAAAAAATGTATAAATGTTTAAAATTGGTAATAGGAAAATGAATGCCAATTCTCAATATTTACTTGTATCGCAAGTAATTTAAAAGTGATCGTACTTAAAAACACTGAACAATTCGGCCTAGCTCGAATTGTGGCATTTAGAGTCCTGTGGTAGGACTCCAAATAATTATTCGTTCTGTCGTTCTCCAAGTAGACACTAAATATTTCTGGGGTGATTTTTTTAATCCATTCCTTTTTAAAATAAAACTCTATAAATTTAGTCCACTTTTTTAAGATTGGTATTTCTTCCTTTTCTTTAAAAAGATCTTTAGTCAATTTTAATATTAAATTTAATCCATCTTCAACTCTTGCCGGAGGTAATAAGGGAAGGGCTAATAGTTTCATAATTATTTGATGGCCCTTTGGATTCTGTTTTTTATTATATTTTATAAAAATCTTGTAAGAAACAGATTTCGCCTTTCGAATTACTGCCTGAAACATTTTGAATTAATAAATTAATTAATAACTAGCCAAGATGCTCGCTTCGCTCGCAGTTAAATAGTATTGTTAACATAATAATTCTTTACCATCAAATTACATGTAATGTAATATTCAAAAAATTACTTTTTAAAAACTATTTAGTAAAATAATTTATAGTACTAGTAATTAAATAAATATTACAATTATATAATTTGTTGGGATAAATCCGTAATAATTAATAGAAGAATGATCAATTTTACTATTTATATCATTAACAATTTTTGTTACTCCCAATAATTAATTCTAATATTATTATTTACATTAATACCTGATAAACTTTATATAATTCATAATAGATCGATTCATATTAATAAATTATTAATTATAACATTCCAATTAGAATTTAAAATATCACATGTACTAGGATGACAAATATTAGAAGTTCAAATAGAAATAACGATTTGTTTTTACAATTTTTGATATATTGTTTTGTTATATTATTTTTGATATATTGTTTACTTATATATATATATATATATATCCCCATTAAAAAATCTCACTGGAGATCTCAGATCATATCCCAGGTAAGATGTCATACCAAAAACTCATTTCAGCAATTTTTCGTTCATTACACGTTTTAAACCTTCTTATGTCGATTGATAACTTGCTTAAGTGGGTATCATACTCAATTACAAATACAAATTTCGCACCAGAAAATAGCAGACGAAAAAACAACTAATTTACTTATAACAATTAATAAAAACAAATTTACGCAAAAACAGGAGTTAGTTGCCCTCCGTTATGTAATTATCTATCATTTTACAAAGCTTCAAGTTACTATAACAACATGTCACCGAGAAAACCTTGAAAAATGCAATATTCTTATAATTTCTTGTATGAAAAATAAAATTCAACTCTTCAGACATTTTCGAAATTTCAATGAAAACAGCTTCAGCCCGGATTTGAACCGGGACCTAGTTCTTACTCTCGCACTCTATTACTCTAACTTTCGTTTTCTCTCTATTTCTCATTCTCTCTATCTCTCATTCTCTCTATCTCTCATTCTCTCTATCTCTCATTCTCTTTATCTCTCATTCTCTCTATCTCTCATTCTCTCTATATCTCTCATTCTCTCTATCTCTCATTCTCTCTATCTCTCATTCTCTCTATCACTCATTCTCTCTATCTCTCATTCTCTCTATCTCTCATTCTCTCTATCTCTCATTCTCTCTATCTCTCATTCTCTCTATCTCTCATTCTCTCTATCTCTCATTCTCTCTCTATCTCTCATTCTCTCTATCTCTCATTTTCTCTATCTTTCATTCTCTCTCTCATTCTCTCTCTCTCCCTCACACAGACTCTCATTCTTACTCATTCTCACTCTCGCACTCCTTCACTCTCCCTCATTCTTACTCGCTCTGTACCTCTCGTTCTCTGTCTCTATCTCTCATACTCTCTCTCATTCTCACTCTCTCTCACTCTCTCTCTCATTCTCTCTCCCTCATTCTCTCTCATTCTCTCTCACGCTCTGTACCTCTCGTTCTCCGTCTCTATCTCTCACTCTCTCTCTCATTCTCTCTCTCTCCCTCACACAGACTCTCATTCTTACTCATTCTCACTCTCGCACTCCTTCACTCTCCCTCATTCTTACTCGCTCTGTACCTCTCGTTCTCTGTCTCTATCTCTCATACTCTCTCTCATTCTCACTCTCTCTCACTCTCTCTCTCATTCTCTCTCCCTCATTCTCTCTCATTCTCTCTCACGCTCTGTACCTCTCGTTCTCTGTCTCTATCTCTCATACTCTCTCATTCTCACTCTCTCTCACTCTCTCTCTCATTCTCTCTCCCTCATTCTCTCTCATTCTCTCTCACGCTCTGTACCTCTCGTTCTCCGTCTCTATCTCTCACTCTCTCTCTCATTCTCTCTCTCTCACTCTCTCTCTCTCTCATTCTCTCTTCCTCATTCTCTTTCTCTCGCTCTGTACCTCTCGTTCTCTGTCTCTATCTCTCATACTCTCTCTCATTCTCTCTCTCTCACTCTCTCTCTCATTCTCTCTCCCTCATTCTCTCTCTCGCTCTGTACCTCTCGTTCTTTGATTCTATCTCTCATACTCTCTCTCATTCTCTCACTCTCTCAACCTCTCCCTCACGCTCCCTCACAAACCCTCATTCATATTCACTCTCTCCCTCTTACAGTCCCTCATTCATACTCACTCTTACTCGCTCTCACTCTCGCACTATATCACTAACTCCCTCTCACAGTCCCTCATTCTTACTCACTCTTACTCTCGCACTCCCTCACTCTCCCTCATTCTTACTCGCTCTCACTCTCGCACTATTTCACTCACTCCCTCTCACAGTCCCTCATTCTTAGTCACTGTCACTCTCGCAATCCCTCACTCTCTATTTGTTTGGGGAAACTTGCGTAGATTTGATCATGTGACGCCCTATAGGTTGAAGTTGGGCTGGCTATCTGTTGAGTCGAGACGATTATTCTTCATTACCTCTTTATCATTCTCCATTTTATCACATAATTCTCCCCACTACTTAGCAGATCACTTCATCAAACTCAACAGCTCATCTAATTTACGCATCTCATCTCGTCATCCTCCCAAACCGCTGACCTATCTTCCCCCTCGCACCGAATCGCTTCATAAATCATTTGTCATTACGGCCACCAAACAATTAAACTCGCTCTCTATCACGTCATTCGATCCATCCCTCATCGTCACATTCAAACAAACTGTCTTCACCCATTTTCTTCGTCTCGACTTCTTAGCTTGGGAGGAAAGAGCGACTCGAGAGAACCTCATCCGTCCCCACTTAAGCGACCTATGCGATTTAAATATAAGTGTTTTATGTGATACTAGTAATGTAAGCGACCTATCGATACAGAATGAGGATAATGCTGTTAATGATTAATGTGATAATTTGCGCTGTGATATTTTTAAATTTTCTAACTTGTGATACCTTATTCATTATCAGTATTAGTTTTTTCTTTTTTAGCATAATTTATTTTATTAATTTGTAATTTTTCTTTTACTCATTTTTATTTTTATTTTTACTTTTTACTTGTTATTTTTATATTTATATTTTTATTTTTACTTTTTATTTTTATTTTTACTTTGCACTCATTCTGTTGTCGCTCGTCCCATTGTACTTAACATTGTATCATCAATCTCGTTTGCGTTTTATTTTCATTGTTGTTTTATTTATTTATTTTTGTTTTTACTTTTAATTTTATTATAACTTTAACTTTTTTCTTATTTTGTATTCCTTATTTCGTTTTCTCGCTCCGCTCGGGCGTCAAACTCGACTCGTGCGTGAATCACCTGTTCCGTGTACGTGTATCGTATACTATTTTTTAACACTCCGTGAGCGAAACACGTTAATAAGTTTCCAGGTTATTAACCGAGCGGAGCGAGACGAGTCGATTTGTCACCCGAGCGTAGCGAGGGTGACAATTAGACGAGTAAACGAAAAAAAAGTAAATGTAGAACTATGTATAATAAAAAGAATATGTATATAAGATATTATATGCAACTATATACGATATATCTGTGTAAAGAACTATAATTATTAAAAATATCATTTGCTTGATCAGCAATATCTGTCGGTACTGAATCGTCATAAGCTTCTTCCGAATCACTTTCTGAGCTCATTTCTTTTCAACAATTTAAAATATTAGTTAATATTATCGATACTTTGTTGATTCGGAAAATCTCTGCCCAGATAACCTTAAGATCTACAATTCAAACGTCGACCTGAAGTTCGCAAAACAATTGGCGGTCATGTTTCGCACACGGTTAAAAAATCTCATGTTTCGCACACGCAAAACAAGCACGAGAAACCGTGTTTCGCGCACGGAGTGTTAAAAAACTACAAAATTAATAGAATAAATTATGCTAAGAAAGAAAAAAAAAAAAACAAAAAAAAAACAAAAAAAAATAATACTGATAATGAATAAAGTATCACAAATTAGAAAAATTAAAAATATTACAGCGCAAATTATCACATTAATCATTAACAGTATTATCCTCATTCTGTATCGATAGGTCGCTTACATTACTAATATCACATAAAACACTTATACTTAAATCACATAGGTCGCTTAAGTGGGAGAGAGGGAGGGAGAGAGAGAGAGAGGGTTAGAGAGAGAGAATGAGATAGATAAAGAGAGAGAATTAGAGATAGAGAGAGAGAGAGAGAGAGAGAGAGAGAATGAGATAGATAAAGAGAGAGAATGAGAGATAAAGAGAGTGAGAGAGAAAGAATAAGATAGAGAGTAAGAGAGATATATTCTCTCTCTCTCTCTCTCTCTCTCTATCTGTCTCTCTATCTCTTCCTCTCACTGTCTCTTTCACGCCAAGATAATGTTTGTCGGACGGACGGACGGACGGACGGACATTATAATTTATCGGTTTTTTTTTATATCACTTAGTAATTATAATAATAATTTTTTTGTCAGTAATATGATGCATTAACTTATGTTACACATATTTATCATAAAATATATATGTTTTAAGTATTTTTCGCAAGAATAGGGGAGTTTTTACAAAATCGCTCAAAAAAATAACATTAATATAATGTAGATTATTATTTTAATTAAATTAAAAGTATTTCATTTTTTTTCATAATTTCCTGTTTGGACAATTTTGTTTGATAGTTTTAGTACATCACATTTTGTAGTTAACTTTTAGATTATTAAATTATTTAATATTCTGATTCATTCATTTTGTAAGGAATTTAAATATCATTTTGTTGCGTCTAAGTAGACCTTGAATTCAATATTATGTTATTGAGTTTCTGTGCAGCAAGTACAAAATGTGTTGGTAGGTGATAAATACTGATTACTTGAAGAGCTACTTGGTATACTAGCTAAATCTATTTTTTTTACAGAAATCCGCAAAAATTTGTAATTTATATTCGAGTAGGATTATTAATTAAGGCAGTTGCTACATTTATTTTCTCTTGTAAGGCACTATTGCAGCTCGTTTATCAATTACAGATTTTACAGCACTCTATCTTAAACATTACAACTACGTCGCCTCTTTTCGGTACCTCGTGTTGTAGTAGTATATTTCGTAATAAGTGCGTAAAAAGCTACAACCGCGAGTGTTAAAAAACACGAGGTTCGGCGGAGCAGGAATTAAAGCAGGAAGCACGTACTGTCGACCGAGCTACAAAGAAATAGTATATTCCTTAACGGGCACGGAAAGGTTTTTATTTACGAAACGAGGAGTTTTCGTCCCGAGCCAAAGGCGAAGATTTAAACGAGTTTCGTAAAAAAACCTTTACATACCAATTATGAAATGTATTTTTGGATACAGTATGCATAAAATCGAATTTTACGCATTGTTTACGTTTTTAAAATGCAATTTTCCGCATACTGTATCGAAAAATATCGTTTGTAACACGTGCGTTGCAAAGTTACGACCTCGTGTGCTAAAAAAGCACGAGGTTCGGCGAAGCATTTTTACGCACTTGTAATGAAATATACTATTTCTTTATAGCTCGGTCGAAAGTACGTGCTTCCTGCTTCGATTTCCAAGCAGAAAGTTTAACTTCTGTGCATCTCATCGAAGTCTTCTGCTTTGACAAATAACCACGATCTCTTTTAGATTTATAGGCTAGGTGTAAGCTTGGCAAAACTGGGATGATTAAAACTAATTCTTCCATCTTCATGAAAATTCCTCAAAACATTATTAAAATACATGTATTGTCTGTTTCCCAGTTAAAAAACGCAATAGTCGTTGTTAAATTTGCCAATGAAAAGGGTAATTATACCATCGCAAAGTGGCATTGTCCGCGATACTTGCTTACCGCAATGATTTGTGCCATTTAATAGTAAATAGCCAATATAAATAATAAAACAATAAATAATAAAACAATAAATAATAAAAGAATGTAATAAATTTTTATTTAATTTTTAACAATCCACTTATTTATCAAGTCTAAACTATTAGGCTACTCATTTATTAGTTTAAAAATTCAAAAAAGTTTACAAACCAAACTTTACTTCATATAGCAAGCGCCTATTGGCCTTGTTAACTTTTGCATATACTGTATTCTGTCTCATTTGTTTAGTCATTATTAAGAAAAAAGAAAAATTATTATTACTGGATAATCATGAAAATATACTTGCACGAGTAGTGCCGTCGGCTTCGCCTCGGACATTTGTTTGGCAGTGCACGAATTTGAAACTTTATACTATTCCTGAATATTACTATAAAAAATACGGGGAGCTAACGTGCCTGGTGAGAGGTTCAACTTGTATCAAAAGTACTATTCTAGCTAAAATTCAATCCAATATCCTATTTATTATTTCAGCTGGTTAATTTCAACCGAGGTAAAAAAAAAGTATGTATCAATAGACAGAGTGTTACCAATGCAACCGTTTATTTGAATTTTATTCAACGGTATCCTATAAGTAATTAAAATGATAACATTTTGTGTACGTGTATCAAATATTTAACTCAAAAAATATTATTAATGCAATAAAATACCTGGCAGAAGTGGAAATAGCATCCACGAATAATAATCTCATTAAAACTTTCTCGTGCTGACTTTATCAACGCCTTCTCGAAATCGCAATGTAATCGTAAGGGTTGAAATGATGGAAATTTTTCTTTTATAAATTCCCAAATGGATTTATAAGATGCGTTAGTACGTCTAGACATAATAATCCAAATGCATGGTACTACCTGTAACTCAATTTTTAAATTATTCAAGTAATTAAAATTAAAATACAAAGTGATAACTCACCGTATGATATTTTTTAGCCATTATTGTTAATACTTGCACCACACCCTTAATTTTGGGAATAATTTTAAAAGTACCATCTACAAATATATCATTATGTGATTGGAACTCTTTTAAGAGATTCTCATTATATATAAGTAGATGGTCACTTTTCGACGAAGATTTAAGAAGTTCGAAAGCACAATTTGCTGCCATAAGTGACGGAGTACATTTTAAATGGTTTCCAAACTCTTCAATGGATCCATATTCATATTTGACTTCTGGGTTTCCTGAACCCTGTTTTGCCCGCAATATCGTTTGCTTCACTGATGCGTATGAAACAGTAGTACAAATATTGGGATTCCTAATTGAAAAAAGTACAACAATTCATACTTGTATTATACATGTAGAAAAACCGCTGCCAATTAATTGTCACATTTCCTAAAATTAACAAGTCGATCATATATGTAATATATGTATATATATCAGTAAAATACAATATTATTTTATTAATTGTAATTTTATTCTCTTCCAGCTAGAAATTGGTTTTAGTATATTAAAAAATTTTCATTTAATTCTTCATTTAAAATAATTCTTTATTTTTTTTTTTTTTTTTTTAAATAATTGTTGCGTTGATTAGGGCCAAACAGTAAAAAAGTAAGTTCGTCTGCTTATTTGCAAAAGTTATTGAAATTTCCGAGGACACAGCTGATGAAACTAATGGAACTGTTAGGTTAGGTGGTTCATTATTAAACTTTTACACAATTAATTAATGCATCTGACAAATCTGAGTTGAAAAAATTTTAAGTATTTTAATAATGAACCGACTGATTAGGCATTTAATTAACATTAATAATGGGATAAAGCAATAAATGTTAATAATGTTCCCGAATTGTTCGGCGTGTAGCATATGAGGATGATTCGAAGTAAGACAACGTAAAGTGTTAATGGCGCAGGCAGTAGCATTACTGCTCTGTAAAATTTAGTGAACTCGTTACAAAAACTGTTGAACTGCAAGTTTGTCTCGCCTTTAACCAAGATTATAGTAATTTTTACGTGAAATTTTTTCTCCGTGTAGGTATGTAATGAACTATTTCAGCTCGTCATCGCCGTAAGACGGCCACTTCAATTAGTGCAGCGGCCGGAAAGTTGCCGCTTTCCAGCCGGCGTGCAGAAAAATGCTATTTCTAACAATTTCTAAATGTCTCGATAATTTATCTATGAAACTAGATACGATTTCTACCAATAAATGTCTTACTTTTTTGCAGTCTCATCAAAAATAAGTTTCGCTGTTCCTGCGCCGGTTTTTGATGCATTATTTTTTAATGCTTCTCGCATCAGCCTTTTTTCCAATGATTGGTGGGTGCTTTTGTCGCACGCATGCGTTCCAATTAACTTCACTGTATTATTATTTAAATCTTTATACAGCTTTGCTGGACATTTAATATTTTCCTTGACGCAACCATATCTAGAATTGATACACAAAATGTAATTATCTGTCTGATATTTCTTATCTGTATCTCTATTTTAAAAAATGCATCTATTTCAAGGTATAAAGATAGAAAGAGTTTTATTCATGCAATAACTTCAAATAATGTGTTATAACTTTAATATAATGGCGAGACCAAAAAACACAAAGAATAACTTTTTTAAGAAAATATCTTTAAAAAAAATTTGGTTAGAAAAATATTAATTTAATAGCACATCACAATTTTTCCATTTTGATATTTATTTTAATATTTATTTTTGCACTTTTTAGAATTAAAATACGATATCAGGACCACTTTTTTCATATTTGTGATACAATTTCGAACTTTTTTTGTGTGTATCATTTTTTCACCAAAGTGAATCTATTTCAAGTTATAATGACTC
>JANSJX010000712.1:0-18990 GCA_026168455.1 Theocolax elegans | reverse complement strand
AATGGCAAAAGAAAATTCAAATTTTAACAGTGGTAATATAAAATACGAATTACATTTGAAAAGTTTTTCGAAAATTATTAATTTAGTAGCTGTAATGGTAAGTGATATTCACTCACCATTATACGAATTAGGTAGGTAAACACGAGCGCTATAGATAAATATAGGCATAGCCAACGACGCGAACGGCTGATACCCGCGCAATGATAGTCAGAAGACTACCGAGTTTAGAGAGATCGTGACAACACGTCGGGGATAGAAATCACATGCATTTTTACACGTATAAACACGTATATACCGGCTAAGAAGTCCAAATTTCAATTTTTAGATTTCGTGCCATAGCCGGGGGGATTGTGTTCACATGCATTTTACACATAACACGCTAATCCGGGTTATAAGTCCAAATTTTCAAATTTTTAGATTTCGTGCCATAGCCGGTGTATTCAATTCACATGCATTTTTACACGTATAAACACGTATATACCGGTAAGAAGTCCAAATTTTCAATTTTTAGATTTCGTTGCATAGCCGGGGGATATTTTAAATACATTTTTACACGTACAAACCGTTTAAACAAGCTAAGAAGTTCAAATTTTCAAATTTTTAGATTTCGTTCCATAGCCGGGGGATAGAAATCACATTCATTTTACACATATAACACCGTATATACCGCTAGAATCCAAATTTTCAATTTTTAGATTTCGTTCCATAGCCGGGGGGATTGATTTAAAATAATTTTTACACGTATAGACACGTATAAACCGGGTTAGAAGTCCAAATTTTCAAATTTTTAGATTTCGTCATAGCCGGGGGATTGATTTTAAATACATTTTTACACGTATAACACGTATAAAATAGCTATGAATCCAAATTTTCAAATTTTTAGATTTCGTGCCATAGCATGGGGGATTGAATTCACATGCATTTTGACACATATAAACACGTATATCCGGGTTATAAGTCCAAATTTTCAAATTTTTAGATTTCGTGCCTAGCCGGGTGTATTCAATTCAGCATTTTTACACGTATAAACACGTATATACCGGCTAAGAATCCAAATTTTCAAATTTTTAGATTTCGTTGCATAGCCGGGGGATTGATTTTAAATACATTTTTACACGTAAAACACGTATAAACTAGCTATGAAGTCAAATTTTCAAATTTTTAGATTTCGTGCCATAGCATGGGGGATTGAATTCACATGCATTTTGACACGTATAAACACGTATAACAGGATAAGAAGTCCAAATTTTGAAATTTTTATTCGTTCCATAGCCGGAGGATTGAATTTAAATAATTTTTACACATACAAACACGTTTAAACATCTAAGAATACAAATTTTCAATTTTTAGATTTCGTTCCATAGCCGGGGGTTGATTTAAATACATTTTTACACGTACAAACACGTTTAAACAAGCTAAGAAGTTCAAATTTTCAAATTTTTATATTACGTGCCATAGCGGGGGGATTGAATTCTAATGATATTTTACACGTATAAACACGTTATAACGGCTAAGAGTCCAAATTTTCAATTTTTAGATTTCGTGCATAGCCGGTGGGATTAAGTTCAATACATTTTTACACGTACAAACACGTTTAAACAAGCTAAGAAGTTCAATTTTCGAATTTTAGATTTCGTTCCATAGCCGGGGGATAGAAATCACATGCATTTTTACCATATAAGCACGTATAACCGGGTTTGAAGTCCAAATTTTCAAATTTTTAGATTTCGTGCCATAGCCGGGGGGATTGAATTCACATGCATTTTTACACGTATAAACACGTATATACCGGCTAAGAAGTCCAAATTTTCAAATTTTTAGATTTCATTCCATAGCCAGGGGATTGAATTTAAATACATTTTACACGTACAATTACGTTTAAACAAGCTAAGAATTCAAATTTTTAAATTTTATATTACGTGCCATAGCAGGGGGGATTGAATTCTAATAAAACTTTACACGTATAAACGTATAAACGGTCTAAGAATCCAAATTTTCAAATTTTTAGATTTCGTTCCATAGCCGGGGGATTGATTTAAATACATTTTACACGTACAAACACGTTTAAACAACTAAGAATTCAAATTTTCAAATTTTTAGATTACGTGCCATAGCCGGGGGATTGAATTCTAATGATATTTTACACGTATAAACACGTATAACCGGTAAGAAGTGCAAATTTTCACATTTTTAGATTTCGTGCCGTAGCCGGGTGTATTGAATTCACATGCATTTTTACACTCTAACACGTATATACCGGCGAAGAATTCCAAATTTTCAAATTTCTAGATTTCGTTCCATAGCCGGGGGGATTGATTTTAATACATTTTTACAGGTACAACACGTTAAACAAGCTAAGAATTTCAAAATTCAAATTTTTAGATTACGTGCCATAGCCGGGGGATTGAATTCTAATGATATTTTACACGTATAAACACGTATAACCGGCTAAGAAGACCAAATTTTCAAATTTTTAGATTTCGTGCCATAGCCGGTGGGATTAAATTCAAATACATTTTACACGTACAAACACGTTTAAACAAGCTAAGAAGTTCAAATTTTCAAAATCTTAGATTTCGTGCCATAGCCGGGGGGATTGAGTTCACATGCATTTTTACACGTATAAACACTATAAACCGTCTAAGAAGTGCAAATTTTCACATTTTTAGATTTCGTGCTGCAGCCGGGTGTATTGAATTCACATGCATTTTTACACATATAACACGTATACTACGGCTAAGAAGCCCAAATTTTCAAATTTTTAGATTTCGTTCCATAGCCGGGGGATTGATTTTAAATACATTTTTACACGTACAAACACGTTTAAACAAAGAAGTTCAAATTTTCAAATTTTTAGATTACGTGCCATAGCCGGGGGATGAATTCTAATGATATTTTACACGTATAACACATACCGGGCTAAGAAGACCAAATTTTCAAATTTATAGATTCGTTCCATAGCCGGTGGGATTAAATTCAAATACATTTTTACACGTATAGACACGTATAAACCGGGTTAGAGTCCAAATTTCAAATTTTAGATTTCGTTCCATAGCCGGAGGGATTGAATTCAAATACATTTTTACACATATAAACACGTATATACCGGCTAAGAAGTCCAAATTTTCAAATTTTTAGATTTCGTTCCATAGCCGGGGGGATTGATTTTAAATACATTTTTACACGTACAAACACGTTTAAACAAGCTAAGAAGTTGAAATTTTCAAATTTTTAGATTACGTGCCATAGCCGGGGGGATTGAATTCTAATGATATTTTACACGTATAACACGTATAAACGGGCTAAGAAGTCCAAATTATCAAATTTTAGAATTCGTGCCATAGCCGGTGGGATTAAATTCAAATACAATTTTACACGTATAGACACGTTAAACCGGTTAGAAGTCCAAATTTTCAAATTTTTAGATTCGTTCCATAGCCGGAGGGATTGAATTCAAATACATTTTTACAGGTATAACACGTATAAACCAGCTAAAAAGTCTAAATATCAAATTTTTAGATTTCGTTCCATAGCAGGGGGATTGAATTCAAACAATTTTACACGTATAGACACGTATAAACGGGCTAAGAAGTCCAAATTTGCAATTTTTAGATTTCGTGCCATAGCCGGGGGGATTGATTTTAAATACATTTTTACACGTACAAACACGTTTAAACAAGCTAAGAAGTTCAAATTTCAATTTTTAGATTGTGCCATAGCCGGGGGATTGAATTCTAATGAAATTTTACACGTATAAATACTATAAACGGGCTAAGAAGTCCAAATTTTGAAATTTTTAGATTTCGTTCCATAGCCGGGGGATAGAAATCACATGCATTTTTACACGTATAACACGTATAAATCGGCTAAGAAGTGCAAATTTTCACATTTTTAGATTTCGTGCCGTAGCCGGGTGTATTGAATTCACATGCATTTTACACATCTAACACGTATATACCGGCTAAGAAGTCCAAATTTTCAAATTTTTAGATTTCGTTCCATAGCCGGGGGGATTGATTTATACATTTTTTACAGGTACACACCTTAAACAAGCTAAGAAGTTCAAATTTTCAAATTTTTAGATTACGTCCAGCCGGGGGGATTGAATTCTAATGATATTTTACACGTATAAACACGTATAACTGGGCTAAGAAGTCAAATTTTCAAATTTTTAGATTCGTTCCATAGCCGGGGGGATTGATTTTAAATACATTTTTACAGGTACAAACACGTTAAACAAGCTAAGAGTTCAATTTTCAAATTTTTAGATTACGTGCCATAGCCGGGGGATTGAATTCTAATGATATTTTACACGTATAAACACGTATAACTGGGCTAAGAAGTCCAAATTTTCAAATTTTTAGATTTCGTTCCTTAGCCGGGGGATTGATTTTAAATACATTTTTACACGTACAACACGTTTAAACAAGCTAAGATGACCAAATTTTCAATTTTTAGATTTCGTTCCATAGCCGGTGGGGATTAAATTCAAATACATTTTTCACGTATAGACACGTATAAACCGGGTAGAAGTCCAAATTTTCAAATTTTTAGATTTCGTTCCATAGCCGGAGGATTGAATTCAAATACATTTTTACACTATAAACACGTATATACCGGCTAAAAGTCCAAATTTTCAAATTCTTAGATTCGTTCCATAGCCGGGGGATGATTTTAAATACATTTTTACACGTACAAACACGTTTAAACAATCTAAGAAGTTCAAATTTTCAAATTTTTAGATCGTGCCATAGCCGGGGGATGATTCTAATGATATTTTACACGTATAAACACGTATAAACGGGCTAAGAAGTCCAAATTTTCAAATTTTTAGATTTCGTGCCATAGCCGGTGGGATTAATTCAAATACATTTTACACGTATAGACACGTAATAAACCGGGTTAGAAGTCCAAATTTCAAATTTTTAGATTTCGTTCCATAGTTGGAGGGATTGAATTCAAATACATTTTTACACGTATAAACACGTATAAACCAGCTAAAAAGTCTAAATATTCAAATTTTTTTAGATTTCGTTCCATAGCAGGGGGGATTGAATTCAAATGAAATTTTACACGTACATACACTTATAACTAGCTATGAAGTCCAATTTTCAAATTTTTAGATTTCGTGCCATAGCCGGGGGGATTGATTTTAATACATTTTTACACGTACAAACACGTTTAAACAAGCTAAGAAGTTCAAATTTTCAATTTTTAGATTACGTGCCATAGCCGGGGGGATTGAATTCTAATGATATTTTACACGTATAAACACGTATAACTGGGCTAAGAAGTCCAAATTTTCAAATTTTAGATTCGTTCCATAGCCGGGGGATTGATTTTAAATACATTTTTACAGGTACAAACACGTTTAACAAGCTAAGAAGTTCAAATTTTCAAATTTTTAGATTACGTGCCATAGCCAGGGGGATTGAATTCTAATGATATTTTACACGTATAAACACGTATAACTGGGCTAAGAAGTCCAAATTTTCAAATTTTTAGATTTCGTTCCTTAGCCGGGGGGATTGATTTTAAATACATTTTTACACGTACAAACACGTTTAAACAAGCTAAGAAGACCAATTTTCAAATTTTAGATTTCGTTCCATAGCCGGTGGGATTAAATTCAAATACATTTTTACACGTATAGACACGTATAACCGGGTTAGAAGTCCAAATTTTCAAATTTGTAGATTTCGTTCCATAGCCGAGGGATTGAATTCAAATACATTTTTACACATATAAACACGTATATACCGGCTAAAAAGTCCAAATTTTCAAATTTTTAGATTTCGTTCCATAGCCGGGGGGATTGATTTTAAATACATTTTTACACGTTCAAACACGTTTAAACAATCTAAGAAGTTCAAATTTTCAAATTTTTAGATTACGTGCCATAGCCGGGGGGATTGATTCTAATGATATTTTACACGTATAAACACGTATAAACGGGCTAAGAAGTCCAAATTTTCAAATTTTTAGATTTCGTGCCATAGCCGGTGGGATTAAATTCAAATACATTTTTACACGTATAGACACGTATAACCGGGTTAGAAGTCCAAATTTTCAAATTTTTAGATTTCGTTCCATAGTTGGAGGGATTGAATTCAAATACATTTTTACACGTATAACACGTATAAACCAGCTAAAAAGTCTAAATATTCAAATTTTTTAGATTTCGTTCCATAGCAGGGGGGATTGAATTCAATGAAATTTTACACGTACATACACTTATAAACTAGCTATGAAGTCCAAATTTTCAAATTTTTAGATTTCGTGCCATAGCATGGGGGATTGAATTCACATGTATTTTTACACATCTAAAACACGTATATACCGGCTAAGAAGTCCAATTTGCACAATTTTAGATTTCGTGCCATAGCCGGGGGGATTGATTTTAAATACATTTTTACACGTACAAACCATTTAAAACAAGCTAAGAAGTTCAAATTTTCAAATTTTTAGATACGTGCCATAGCCGGGGGGATTGAATTCTAATGATATTTTACACGATAAACACGTATAACTGGGCTAAGAAGTCCAAATTTTCAAATTTTTAGATTTCGTTCCATAGCGGGGGGATTGATTTTAAATACTTTTGTACAGGTACAAACACGTTTAAACAAGCTAAGAAGTTCAAATTTTCAAATTTTTAGATTACGTGCATAGCCAGGGGGTGATTCTAATGATATTTTACACGTATAAACACGTATAACTGGGCTAAGAGTCAATTTTCAAATTTTAGATTCGTTCCTTAGCCGGGGGGATTGATTTTAAATACATTTTTACACGTACAAACACGTTTAACAAGCTAAGAAGACCAAATTTTCAAATTTTTAGATTTCGTTCCATAGCCGGTGGGATTAAATTCAAATACATTTTTACACGTATAGACACGTATAAACGGGTTAGAAGTCCAAATTTTCAAATTTTAGATTTCGTTCCATAGCCGGAGGGATTGAATTCAAATACATTTTTACACATATAAACACGTATATACCGGCTAAAAGTCCAAATTTTCAAATTTTTAGATTTCGTTCCATAGCCGGGGGGATTGATTTTAAATACATTTTTACACGTTCAAACAGTTTAAACAATCTAAGAAGTTCAAATTTTCAAATTTTTAGATTACGTGCCATAGCCGGGGGGATTGATTCTAATGATATTTTACACGTATAAACACGTATAAACGGGCTAAGAAGTCCAAATTTTCAAATTTTAGATTTCGTCCATAGCCGGTGGGATTAAATTCAAATACATTTTTACACGTATAGACACGTATAAACCGGGTTAGAAGTCCAAATTTTCAAATTTTTAGATTTCGTTCCATAGTTGGAGGGACTATTGATTCAAATACATTTTTACAGTATAAACACGTATAACAGCTAAAAAGTCTAAATATTCAAATTTTTTTAGATTTCGTTCCAAGCAGGGGGGATTGAATTCAATGAAATTTTACACGTACATACACTATAAACTAGCTATGTAAGTCCAAATTTTCAAATTTTTAGATTTCGTGCCATAGCATGGGGGATTGAATTCACATGCATTTTGAACGTATAAACACGTAAACACAGGATAAGAAGTCCAAATTTTGAAATTATTAGATTGCGTTCCATCAGCCGGGAGGATTTGAATGTAAATACATTTTTACAACATACAAACACGTGTTAAACAATCTAGAAGTACAAATTTTCAAATTTTTAGATTTCGTTCCATAGCCGGGGGGATTGATTTTAATACATTTTTACACGTACAAAACGTTTAAACAAGCTAAGAAGTTCAAATTTTCAAATTTTAGATTACGTGCCATAGCCAGGGGGATTGATTCTAATGATATTTAAGTATAAACACGTATAAACGGGCTAAGAAGTGCAAATTTTCACATTTTTAGATTTCGTGCCGTAGCCCGGCGGTGTATGAATTCAACATGCATTTTTACACATATAAAACAGTATATACCGGCTAAGAATGTCCAATTTTCAAATTTTAGATTTCGTTCCATAGCCGGGGGGATTGATTTTAAATAATTTTTACACGTTACAAACACGTTTAACAGCTAAGAAGTTCAAATTTTCAAATTTTTAGATTACGTGCCATAGCCGGGGGGATTGAATTCTAATGATATTTTACACGTACAAACACGTTTAAACAGCTAAGAAGTTCAAATTTTCAAATTTTAGATTTCGTTCCATAGCCGGGGGGATAGAAATCACATTCATTTTAACTATAAAACATGTATATACCGGCTAAGAAGTCCAAATTTTAAATTTTTAGATTTCGTTCCATAGCCGGGGGGATTGATTTTAAATACATTTTTACACGTACAAACACGTTTAAACAAGCTAAGAAGTTCAAATTTTCAAATTTTTACTTACGTGCCATAGCCGGGGGGATTGAATTCTAATGATATTTTACACGTAAACACGTATAAACGGGCTAAGAAGTCCAAATTTTCAAATTTTTAGATTTCGTGCCATAGCCGGGGGGATTGATTTTAAATACATTTTTACACGTACAAACACGTTTAAACAAGCTAAGAAGTTCAAATTTTCAAATTTTTAGATTACGTGCCATAGCCGGGGGTTGAATTCTAATGATATTTTACACGTATAAACACGTATAAACCGGGCTAAGACCAATTTTCAAATTTTTAGATTTCGTGCCATAGCCGGTGGGATTAAATTCAATACATTTTTACACGTACAAACACGTTTAAACATGCTAAGAAGTTCAAATTTTCAAATTTTAGATTTCGTGCCATAGCCGGGGGGATTGAGTTCAAATACATTTTTACACATATAAACACGTATATACGGCTAAAAAGTCCAAATTTTCATATTTTTAGATTTCGTTCCATAGCCGGGGGGATTGATTTTAAATACATTTTTACACGTACAAACACGTTTAAACAAGCTAAGAAGTTCAAATTTTCAAATTTTAGATTACGTGCCATAGCCGGGGGGATTGAATTCAATGATATTTTACACGTATAAACACGTATAATCGGGCTAAGAAGACCAAATTTTCAATTTTTAGATTTCGTTCCATAGCCGGTGGGATTAATTCAAAAATTTTTACACGTATAGACACGTATAACGGGTTAGAAGTCCAAATTTTCAAATTTTTAGATTTCGTTCCATAGCCGGAGGGATTGAATTCAAATACATTTTTACAATAAACACGTATATACCGGCTAAAAGTCCAAATTTTCAAATTTTTAGATTCGTGCATAGCCGGGGGATTAAATTCAAATACATTTTTACACGTAGACACGTATAACCGGGTTAGAAGTCCAAATTTTCAAATTTTTAGATTTCGTGCCATAGCCGGTGGGATTAAATTCAAATACGTTTTACACGTACAAACACGTTAAACATGCTAAGAAGTTCAAATTTTCAAATTTTAGATTCGTGCCATAGCCGGGGGGATTGAGTTCAAATACATTTGTACACATATAAACGCGTATATACCGGCTAAAAAGTCCAAATTTTAAATTTTTAGATTTCGTGCCATAGCCGGGGGGATTGAGTTCAAATACATTTTTACACATATAAACACGTATATACGGCTAAAAAGTCCAAATTTTCATATTTTTAGATTTCGTTCCATAGCCGGGGGGATTGATTTTAAATACATTTTTACACGTACAAACACGTTTAAACAAGCTAAGAAGTTCAAATTTTCAAATTTTAGATTACGTGCCATAGCCGGGGGGATTGAATTCAATGATATTTTACACGTATAAACACGTATAATCGGGCTAAGAAGACCAAATTTTCAATTTTTAGATTTCGTTCCATAGCCGGTGGGATTAATTCAAAAATTTTTACACGTATAGACACGTATAACGGGTTAGAAGTCCAAATTTTCAAATTTTTAGATTTCGTTCCATAGCCGGAGGGATTGAATTCAAATACATTTTTACAATAAACACGTATATACCGGCTAAAAAGTCCAAATTTTCAAATTTTTAGATTCGTGCATAGCCGGGGGATTAAATTCAAATACATTTTTACACGTAGACACGTATAACCGGGTTAGAAGTCCAAATTTTCAAATTTTTAGATTTCGTGCCATAGCCGGTGGGATTAAATTCAAATACGTTTTACACGTACAAACACGTTAAACATGCTAAGAAGTTCAAATTTTCAAATTTTAGATTCGTGCCATAGCCGGGGGGATTGAGTTCAAATACATTTGTACACATATAAACGCGTATATACCGGCTAAAAAGTCCAAATTTTAAATTTTTAGATTTCGTGCCATAGCCGGTGGGATTAAATTCAAATACATTTTTACACGTATAGACACGTATAACACGGGTAGAAGTCCAAATTTTCAAATTTTTAGATTTCGTTCCATAGTTGGAGGGATGAATCAAATACATTTTACACGTAAAACACGTATAAACCAGCTAAAAAGTCTAAATATTCAAATTTTTTAGTTCGTTCCATAGCAGGGGGGATTGAATTCAAATGAAATTTTACACGTACATACACTTATAAACTAGCTATGAAGTCCAAATTTTCAAATTTTAGATTTCGTGCCATAGCATGGGGGATTGAATTCACATGCATTTTGACACGTATAAACACGTATAAACAGGATAAGAAGTCCAAATTTTGAAATTATTAGATTTCGTCCATAGCCGGGAGGATGAATTTAAATACATTTTTACACATACAACACGTTTAAACAATCTAAGAAGTACAAATTTTCAAATTTTTAGATTTCGTTCCATAGCCGGGGGATTGAGTTCAATACATTTTTACACATATAAACGCGTATATACCGGCTAAAGTCCAAATTTTCAAATTTTTAGATTTCGTGCCATAGCGGTGGGATTACATTCAAATACATTTTTACACGTATAGACACGTATAAACCGGGTTAGAAGTCCAAATTTTCAAATTTTTAGATTTCGTTCCATAGTTGGAGGGATGAATTCAAATACATTTTGCACGTATAAACACGTATAAACCAGCTAAAAAGTAAATATTCAAATTTTTTAGATTTCGTTCCATAGCAGGGGGGATTGAATTCAAATGAAATTTTACACGTACATACACTTATAAACTAGCTATGAAGTCCAAATTTTCAAATTTTTAGATTTCGTGCCCATGGGGGATTGAATTCACATGCATTTGACACGTATAAACACGTATAAACAGGATAAGAGTCCAAATTTTGAAATTATTAGATTTCGTTCCATAGCCGGGAGGATGAATTTAAATACATTTTTACACATACAACACGTTTAAACAATCTAAGAAGTACAAATTTTCAATTTTTAGATTTCGTTCCATAGCCGGGGGATTGATTTTAAATACATTTTTACACGTACAAACACGTTTAAACAAGCTAAGAAGTTCAAATTTTCAAATTTTTAGATTACGTGCCATAGCCAGGGGGATTGAATTCTAATGATATTTTACACGTATAAAACAGTATAAACGGGCTAAGAAGTGCAATTTTCCATTTTTAGATTCGTGCCGTAGCCGGGTGTATTGAATTCACATGCATTTTTACACATATAAACACGATATACCGGCTAAGAAGTCCAAATTTTCAAATTTTTAGATTTCGTTCCATAGCCGGGGGGATTGATTTTAAATACATTTTTCAGTACAACACGTTGAAACAAGCTAAGAAGTTCAAATTTTCAAATTTTTACATTACGTGCCATAGCCGGGGGGATTGAATTCTAATGATATTTTACACGTATAAACACGTATAACGGCTAAGAAGTCCAAATTTTCAAATTTTTAGATTTCGTCCATAGCCGGGGGGTTGATTTAAATACATTTTTACACGTACAAACACGTTTAAACAAGCTAAGAAGTTCAAATTTTCAAATTTTTAGATTACGTGCCATAGCCGGGGGGATTGAATTCTAATGAATTTTACACGTATAAATACGTATAACGGGCTAAGAAGTCCAAATTTTAAATTTTTAGATTTCGTTCCATGTCCGGGGATAGAAATCACATGCATTTTTACACGTATAAACACGTATAACCGGCTAAGAAGTCGCAAATTTTCAATTTTTAGATTTCGTGTCCGTAGGGGGTGTATTGAATTAAGTACATTTTTACAATCTAAACACGTATTACCGGCTAAGAAGTCCAAATTTTCAAATTTTTAGATTTCGTTCCATAGCCGGGGGGATTGATTTTAAATACATTTTTACACGTACAAACACGTTTAAACAAGCTAAGAAGTTCAAATTTTCAAATTTTTACATTACGTGCCATAGCCGGGGGATTGAATTCTAATGATATTTTACACGTATAAACACGTATAAACGGGCTAGAAGTCCAAATTTTCAATTTTTAGATTTCGTGCCATAGCCGGGGGTGATTTTAAATACATTTTTACACGTACAAACACGTTAAACAAGCTAAGAAGTTCAAATTTTCAATTTTTAGATTACGTGCCATAGCCGGGGGGATTGAATTATAATGAAATTTTAACGTATAAATACGTATAAACGGCTAAAAGTCCAAATTTTGAAATTTTTAGATTTCGTTCCATGGCCGGGGGGATAGAAATCACATGCATTTTTAAGTATAAACACGTATAACCGGCTAAGAAGTGCAAATTTTCACTTTTTAGATTTCGTGCCGTAGCCGGGGTATGAATTCACATGTATTTTTACACATCTAAACACGTATATACCGGCTAAGAAGTCCAAATTTTCAAATTTTAGATTTCGTTCCATAGCCGGGGGATTGATTTTAATACATTTTTACACGTACAAACACGTTTAAACAGCTAAGAAGTTCAAATTTTCAAATTTTAAGTTACGTGCCATAGCGGGGGATTGAATTCTAATGATTTTACACGTATAAACACGTATAACCGGGCTAAGACCAAATTTTCAAATTTTTAGATTTCGTGCCATAGCCGGTGGGATTAAATTCAAATACATTTTTACACGTACAAACACGTTAAACATGCTAGAAGTTCAAATTTTCAAATTTTAGATTCGTGCCATAGCCGGGGGGATGAGTTCACATGCATTTTTACACGTATAAACACGTATAAACCGTCTAAGAAGTGCAAATTTTCACTTTTTAGATTTCGTGCCGTAGCCGGGTGTATGAATTCACATGCATTTTTACACATGTAAACACGTATATACCGGCTAAGAAGTCCAAATTTTCAATTTTTAGATTTCGTTCCATAGCTGGGGGGATTGATTTTAAATACATTTTACACGTACAAACACGTTTAAACAAGCTAAGAAGTCCAAATTTTCAAATTTTTAGATTTCGTGCCATAGCGGTGGATTAAATTCAAATACATTTTACACGTATAGACACGTATATAAACCGGGTTAGAAGTCCAAATTTTCAAATTTTTAGATTTCGTTCCATAGTTGGAGGGATTGAATTCACATGCATTTTGACACGTATAAACACGTATAAACAGGATAAGAAGTCCAAATTTTGAAATTTTTAGATTTCGTTCCATAGCCGGGAGGTGGAATTTAAATACATTTTTGAACCATACAAAACACGTTTAAACAATTAAGAAGTCCAAATTTTCAAATTTTTAGATTCGTTCCATAGCCGGGGGGATTGATTTTAAATACATTTTAACGTACAAACACGTTAACAAGCTAAGAAGTTCAAATTTTCAAATTTTAGATTATGTGCCATAGCCGGGGGGATGAATTCTAATGATATTTTACACGTATAAACACGTATAAACGGGCTAAGAAGTCCAAATTTTCAAATTTTTAGATTTCGTGCCATAGCCGGTGGGATTAAATTCAATACATTTTTACACGTACAAACACGTTTAAACAAGCTAAGAAGTTCAAATTTGAATTTTTAGATGTTCCATAACCGGGAGGATTGAATTTAAATACATTTTTACACAACAACACGTTTAAACAATCTAAGAAGTACAAATTTCAAATTTTGATTTCGTTCCATAGCCGGGGGGATTGATTTTAATACATTTTACACGTACAAACACGTTTAAACAAGCTAAGAAGTTCAAATTTTCAAATTTTTAGATTACGTGCCATAGCGGGGGGATTGAATTCTAATGATATTTTACACGTATAAACACGTATAACCGGGCTAAGAATACGAATTTTCAAATTTTTAGATTTTTTGCCATAGCCGGAGGATTGAATTCAAATACATTTTTACACGTATAAACACGTTATAAACGGGTAGAAGTCCAAATTTTCAAATTTTAGATTTCGTTCCATAGCCGGAGGGATTGAATTCAAATACATTTTTACACGTACAAACACGTTATAAACCAGCTAAAAAGTCTAAATATCAAATTTTTAGATTTCGTTCCATAGCAGGGGGGATGAATTCAATGAAATTTTACACGTACATACACTTATAAACTAGCTATGAAGTCCAATTTTCAAATTTTTAGATTGCGTGCCATAGCTGGGGGATTGAATTCACATGCATTTTGACACGTATAAACACGTTAAACCGGCTAAGAAGTCCAAATTTTGAAATTTTTAGATTTCGTTCATAGCCGGGGGGATGAATTTAAATACATTTTTACACATACAAACAGTTTAAAACTATCTAAGAGTCCAAATTTTCAAATTTTTAGATTCGTTCCTAGCCGGGGGGATTGATTTTAAATAAATTTTTACACGTACAAACACGTTTAAACAAGCTAAGCAGTTCATTTCAAATTTTTACATTACGGCATAGCCAGGGGGATTGAATTCTAATGATATTTTACACGTATAACACGTATAAACGGGCTATGAGTCCAAATTTGAAATTTTCAGATTTCGTCCATAGCCGGGGGGATAGAATAACATGCATTTTACACGTATAAAACAGTATAAACCGGCTAAGAAGTGCAAATTTTCACATTTTTAGATTTCGTTCCATAGCAGGGGGGATTGAATTCAAATGAAATTTTACACGTACATACACTTATAAACTAGCTATGAAGTCCAAATTTTCAAATTTTTAGATTTCGTGCAATAGCATGGGGGATTGAATTCACATGCATTTTGACACGTATTAAAACAGTATAACAGGATAAGAAGTCCAATTTGGAAATTTTTAGATTCGTTCCCTAGCCGGGAGGATTGATTTTAAATACATGTTACATACAAACAGTTTAAACAATCTAAGAAGTGCAAATTTTCACATTTTTAGATTTCGTTCCATAGCAGGGGGGATTGAATTCAAATGAAATTTTACACGTACATACACTTATAACTAGCTATGAAGTCCAAATTTTCAAATTTTTAGATTTCGTGCCAATAGCATGGGGGATTGAATTCACATGCATTTTGACACGTATAAAACGTAAACAGATAAGAAGTCCAATTTTGAAATTTTTAGATTTCGTTCCATAGCCGGAGGATTGATTTAAATACATGTTACACACAAAACACGTTTAAACAATCTAAGAAGTACAAATTTTCAAATTTTTAGATTTCGTTCCATAGCCGGGGGGATTGATTTTAAATACCTTTACAAGTACAAACACCGTTTAAACAGCTAAGAAGTTCAAATTTTCAAATTTTAGTTTACGTGCCATAGCCGGGGGGATGAATTCTAATGTATTTACACGTATAAAAACGTATAACGGGCTAAGAGTCCAAATTTTCAAATTTTAGATTTCGTGCCATAGGCGGTGGGATTAAATTCAAATACATTTTTACACGTACAAACACGTTTAACAAGCTTAGAAGTTCAAATTTGAAATTTTTAGAATTTCGTTCCATAACCGGGAGGATTGAATTTAAATACATTTTTAACATACAAACACGTTTAAACATCTAAGAAGTACAAATTTTCAAATTTTAGATTTCGTCCATAGCGGGGGGATTGATTTAAATACATTTTACACGTACAAACACGTTTAAACAAGCTAAGAAGTTCAAATTTTCAAATTTTTAGATTACGTGCCATAGCCGGGGGGGGATTGAATTCTAATGAATTTTACACGTATACACACGTATAAACGGGCTAAGAAGTCCAAATTTTCAAATTTTTAGATTTCGTGCCATAGCCGGTGGGATTAAATTCAAATACATTTTTACACGTATAGACGTATAAACCGGATTAGAAGTCCAAATTTTCAAATTTTTAGATCGTTCCATAGCCGGAGGGATTGAATTCAAATACATTTTAAACGTATAAACCGTTTAAACAATCTAAGAAGTACAAATTTTCTAATTTTTCGATTCGTGCCATCCGGGGGGATTGAGTTCACATGCATTTTTACACGTATATATCGTATAAATGGGTTAGAAGTCCATATTTTCATTTTTAGATTTCGTGACATAGCCGGTGGTGGTATTCAATTCACATGCATTTTTACACGTATAAACCACGTATATACCGGCTAAGAGTCCAATTTTCAATTTTAGATTTCGTTCATAGCCGGGGGGATTGATTTTAAATACATTTTTACCCGTACAAACTCGTTTAAACAAGCTAAGAAGTTCAAATTTTCAAATTTTTAGATTACGTGCCTAGCGGGGGATGATCTAATGATATTTAAAGTATAAACACGAAACGGGCTAAGAAGTCCAAATTTTCAAATTTTTAGATTTCGTGCCATAGCGGTGGGATTAAATTCAAATACATTTTTACACGTATGACACGTATAAACGGGTTTAGAAGTCCAAATTTTCAAATTTTAGAGCGTTCCATAGCCGGACGGGATTGAATTCAAATACATTTTTACACGTATAAACACGTATAAACCAGCTAAAAAGTCTAAAAATTCAAATTTTTTTAGATTCGTTCCAGAGCAGGGGGGATTGAATTCAAATGAAATTTTACACGTACATACACTATAAATTAGCTATGAAGTCCAAATTTTCAAATTTTTAGATTTCGTGCCGTAGCCGGGTGTATTGAATTCACATGCATTTTTACACATATAAACCGTATACCGGCTAAGAAGTCCAAATTTTCAAATTTTAAATTTCGTTCCATAGCCGGGGGGATTGATTTTAAAAATTTTTACACGTACAAACACGTTTAAACAAGCTAAGAAGTTCAAATTTTCAAATTTTAAGATACGTGCCATAGCCGGGGGATGCTTTAATGATATTTTACACGTAAACACGTATAAACGGTAGAAGTCCAAATTTTCAATTTTAGATTTCCTGCCATAGCCGGTGGGATTAAATTCAAATACATTTTACACGTATGGACACGTATAAACCAGCTAAAGTCTAAATATTCAAATTTTTAGATTTCGTTCCATAGCAGGGGGGATTGAATTCAAATGAAATTTACAACGTACATACACTTATAAACTAGCTATGAAGTCAATTTTCAAATTTTAGATTTCGTGCCATAGCATGGGGGATTGAATTCACATGCATTTGACACGTAAAACACGTATAAACCGGAAAGAAGTCCAAATTTTGAAACTTTTAAATTTCGTCCCATAGCCAGGGGGATTGAATTTAAATACATTTTTACACATACAAACACTTTCAACTATCTAAGAAGTCCAAATTTTCAAATTTTTAGATTTCGTTCCATAGCCGCGGGGGATGATTTTAAATAAATTTTTACACGTACAACCCGTTTAAACAAGCTAAGCAGTTCAAATTTTCAAATTTTTACATTACGTGCCATAGCCAGGGGGATTAATTCTAATGATATTTTACACGTATAAACACGTATAAACGGCTAGAAGTCCAAATTTTTGAAATTTTCAGATTTCGTTCCATAGCCGGGGGGATTGATTTTAATACATTTTTACACGTACAAACAGTTTTTAACAAGCTAAGAAGTCAAATTTTCAATTTTTAGATTACTGCCAGTAGCCAGGGGGATTGAATACTAATGATATTTTACACGTATAAACACTATAAACGGGCTAAGAAATGCAAATTTTCACATTTTTAGATTTCGTGCCGTAGCCGTGTGTATTGAATTCACATGCATTTTTATTCACATATAAACACGTATATACCGGCTAAGAAGTCCAAATTTTCAAATTTTTAGATTCGTTCCATAGCCGGGGGGATTGATTTTTAAATACATTTTTACACGTACAACACGTTTAAACAAGCTAAGAAGTTCAAATTTTCAAATTTTTATATTACGTGCCATAGCCGGGGGGATTGAGTTCACAGCATTTTTACACGTATAAACACGATAAACTGGATTAGAAGTCCATATTTCAATTTTTTAGATTTCGTGCCATAGCCGGTGTATCATTCACATGCATTTTTACACGTATAAACACGTATATACCGGCTAAGAGTCCAAATTTTCAAATTTTTAGAATTCGTTCAATAGCCGGGGGGATTGATTTAAATACATTTTTCACACGTACAAACACGTTTAACAGCTAAGAGTTCAAATTTTTAAAATTTTATAAACGTGCCATAGCAGGGGGATGTATTCTAATGAAATTTTACACGTAAAATACGTATAAAACGGCTAAGAAGTCCAAATTTTGAAATTTTTAGATTTCGTTCCATAGCCGGGGGTAGAATCCATGCATTTTTACACGTATAAACACGTATAACCGGCTAAGAAGTCCAAATTTTCAATTTTTAGATTTCGTGCCGTAGCCGGTGTATTGAATTCACATGCATTTTTACACATATAACACGTATACCGGCTAAGAAGTCCAAATTTTCAATTTTTAGATTTCGTTCCATAGCCGGGGGGATTGATTTAAATACATTTTTACACGTACAAACACGTTTAACAAGCTAAGAAGTTCAAATTTTCAAATTTTTAGATTACGTGCCATAGCCGGGGGGATTGAATTCTAATGATATTTTACACGTATAAACACGTATAAACGGGCTAAGAAGTCCAAATTTTCAATTTTTAGATTTCCTGCCATAGCCGGTGGGATTAATTCAAATTAAATTTTTCAAGTATAGACACGTATAAACCAGCTAAAAGTCTAAATATTCAAATTTTTAGATTTCGTTCCATAGCAGGGGGGATTGAATTCAAATGAAATTTTACACGTACATACACTTATAAA
>JANSJX010000711.1:0-19002 GCA_026168455.1 Theocolax elegans | reverse complement strand
CAAATATCTCTAATTTTTGCTGTAATTCCTAAGGACTACTGAGATTTCTTTAAAATTTCTAAAGAATACCTAAGATTACTAGAGATTACCTAAGATTACAAGAGATTATTTTTGAGATTTTTGAGCGCGTAGCCCCTCGGTTGCAACGAGTTATTATTTAAACGATGACTACAATTGCCCAAAACAAAGTTCAAATAAATGCGATGCAATAACTGTAAAGGAAAACGGCGAAAAAGATAAACTACCTGCGTAAAAAATGTCTGGGGAACGTCTGGGCAAAGTCTGGCTGGTGAGGCAATCCCATACTTTTTGCCAGACAATATATTATTTTAAAAGCATGGGAAAATTTAAACCATACTTTCTCCCGATCATTTTTCCAGATTTTATAATTATATTTGATAGTCTGGGTGAATTCAACTAGACTTTCCCATAGCCGGGGGGATTGAATTTAAATACATTTTTACACGTACAAACACGTTTAAACAATCTAAGAAGTTTAAATTTCAAATTTTTAGATCTAGTGCCATAGCCGGGGGGATTGAATGCTAATGATATTTACACGTATAAACACGTATAAACCGGCTAAGAGTCCAAATTTTGAAATTTTTAGATATCGTTCCATAGGGGGGGATTGAATTTAAATACATTTTTACACGTACAAACTCGTTTAACAAGCTAAGAAGTCAAATTTTCAAATTTTAGATTTCGTTCCATAGCCGGGGGGATAGAAATCACATGCATTTTTACACATATAAACACGTAAAACCGGGTTAGAAGTCCAAATTTTCA
This sequence comes from Theocolax elegans, assembly GCA_026168455.1. Taxonomy (NCBI): domain Eukaryota; kingdom Metazoa; phylum Arthropoda; class Insecta; order Hymenoptera; family Cerocephalidae; genus Theocolax; species Theocolax elegans. Next base: position 18,213 of record JANSJX010000711.1, on the reverse strand, counting down.
AATTTTTAGATTCGTGCCATAGCCGGGGGGATTGAGTTCACAGCATTTTGACACGTATAAACACGTATAAACTGGATTAGAAGTCCATATTTTCAATTTTTAGATTCGTGCCATAGCGGGGATTCAATTCACATGCATTTTTACACGTATAAACACGTATATACGGCTAAGAAGTCCAAATTTTCAAATTTTAGATTTCGTGCCATAGCCGGGTGTATTCAATTCACATGCATTTTTACACGTATAAAGACGTATATACCGGATAAGAAGTCCAAATTTTCAAATTTTTAGATTTCGTTCCATAGCCGGGGGATTGATTTTAAATACATTTTTACACGTTCAAACACGTTTAAAAATTCCATACATTTTTACACGTATAAACACGTATACCGGCTAAGAAGTCCAAATTTTCAAATTTTTAGATACGTCCATAGCCGGGGGGATTGATTTTAAATACATTTTTACACGTACAAAACCGTTTAAACAAGCTAAGAAGTTCAAATTTTTAAAATTTTATATTACGTGCCATAGCCGGGGGGATTGAATTCTAATGAAATTACACGTATAAAACGTATAAACCGGGTTAGAAGTCCAAATTTTCATTTTTAGATTTTGTCCATAGCCGGGGGTATAATTCACATGCATTTTTAATGTATAAAACGTATAAACAAGCTAAGAAGTCCAACTTTTCAAATTTTTAAATTTCGTGCCATAGCCGGGGGATGAATTCAAATACTTTTGTACACGTAAAACGTATAAACTGGATATAGAAGTCCATATTTTCAATTTTTAGATTTCGTGCCATAGCCGGGTATATTCAATTCACATGCATTTTTACACGTATAAACACGTAATACGGCTAAGAAGTCCAAATTTTCAAATTTTTAGATTTCGTGCCATAGCAGGGTGTATTCAATCCAGGCATTTTTACCCGTATAAAGACGTATATACCGGATAAGAAGCCAAATTTTCAAATTTTAGATTGTTCCATAGCGGGGGATGATTTTAAATACTTACACGTTCAAACACGTTTAAACAAGCTAAGAAGTTCAAATTTTCAAATTTTAGATTTCGTGCCATAGCCGGGGGGATTGAGTTCACACGCATTGACACGTATATACACGAAAAACCGGCAAGAAGTCCAAATTTTCAAATTTTAGATTACGTCCATAGCGGGGGGATTGACTTAAATACATTTTTACACGTACAAACACGTTAAAACAAGCTAAGAAGTTCAAATTTTTAAAATTTTATATTACGTGCCATAGCCGGGGGGATGAATTCTAATGAAATTTTACACGTATAAATACGTATAAACGGGCTAAGAAGTCCAAAATTTGAAATTTTAGATTCGTTCCATAGCCGGGGGGATAGAAATCACATGCATTTTTACACGTAAACACGTATAAACCGGGTTAGAAGTCCAAATTTTCAAATTTTTTAGTTTTCGTTCCATAGCAGGGGGGATTGAATTCAAATGGAATTTTACACGTACATACACTTATAAACCAGCTATGAAGTCCAAATTTTCAAATTTTTAGATTTCGTGCCATAGCCGGGGGGATTGAATTCACATGCGTTTTTACATGTACAAACACGTAAAAACCGGGTTAGAAGTCAAAATTTTCAAATTTCTACATATCGTTCTATAGCCAGGGGTATTTAATTCACATGCATTTTTACACGTATAAACACGTATACACCGGCTAAGAAGTCCAAATATTCAAATTTCTACATATCGTTCCATAGCCAGGGGTATTTAATTCACATGCATTTTTACATGTATGATCACGTATAAACCGGCTTAGAAGTCCCAATTATCAACTTTTTAGATTTCGTTCCATAGCCGGGGGGATAGAATTCACATGCATTTTTACACGTATAAACAGGAATAAACCGGCTAAGAAGTCCAAATTTTCAAATTTTTAGATTACGTTCCATAGCCGGGGGGATTGAATTTAAATACATTTTTACACGTACAAACACGTTAAAACAAGCTAAGATGTTCAAATTTTCACATTTTAAGATTTCGTGCCATAGCCGGGGGGATTGAATTCTCATGCATTTTTACACGTATAAACACGTATAAACAAGCAAAGAAGTCCAAATTTTCAAATTTTTAGATTTCGTCCGTAGCCGGGGGGATTGAATTCACATGCATTTTTACATGTACAAACACGTAAAAACCGGGTTAGAAGTCCAAATTTTCAAATTTCTACATATCGTTCCATAGCCAGGGGTATTTAATTCACATGCATTTTTACACGTATGATCACGTATAAACCGGCTTAGAAGTCCAAATTTTCGAATTTTTAGATTTTGTCCATAGCCGGGGGTATTTAATTCACATGCATTTTTACATGTATAACACGTATAAACAAGCTAAGAAGTCCAACTTTTCAAATTTTTAAATTTCGTGCCATAGCCGGGGGGATTGAATTCAAATACATTTTGTACACGTATAAACACGTTATAAACTGGGTTTAAAGTCCAAATTTTCAAATTTTTAGATTTCGTGCCATAGCATTGGGGATTGAATTACATGCATTTTGACACGTATAAACACGTATAAACCGGCTAAGAAGTCCAAATTTTGAAATTTTTAGATTTCGTTCCATAGCCGGGGGATTGATTTAAATACATTTTACACATACAAACACGTTTTAACAATCTAAGAAGTTTTAAATTTTCAAACTTTTAGGATTACGTGCCATAGCCGGGGGATGAATGCTAATGATATTTTACACGTATAAACACGATATACGGCTAAGAACTCCAAATTTTCAAATTTTTAGATATCGTTCCATAGCGGGGGATTGATTTTAAATACATTTTTACACGTACAAACACGTTTAAACAAGCTAAGAAGTTCAAATTTTCAAATTTTAGATTTCGTGCCATAGCCGGGGGGATTGAGTTCACACGCATTTTTACACGTATATACACGAATAAACCGCTAAGATCCAAATTTTCAAATTTTTAGATTACGTTCCATAGCCGGGGGGATTGAATTTAAATACATTTTTACACGTACAACACGTTAAAACAAGCTAAGAAGTTCAAATTTTTAAAATTTTATATTACGTGCCATAGCCGGGGGATTGAATTCAATGAAATTTTACACGTATAATACGTAAACGGCTAAGAAGTCCAAAATTTGAAAATTTTTAGATTTCGTTCCATAGCCGGGGGGATAGAAATCACATGCATTTTTACACGTATAAACACGTTAAACCGGGTTAGAAGTCCAAATTTTCAATTTTTAGTTTTCGTTCCATAGCAGGGGGGATTGACTTCAATGGAATTTTACCGTACATACACTATAAACCAGCTATGAAGTCCAAATTTTCAATTTTTAGATTTCGTGCCATAGCCGGGGGTATTGAATCATATGCGTTTTTACATGTACAAACACGTAAAAACCGGGTTAGAAGTCAAAATTTTCAAATTTCTACATATCGTTCATAGCCAGGGGTATTTAATTCACATGCATTTTTACACGTTAAAACACGTATACACCGTCTAAGAAGTCCAAATATTCAATTTCTACATATCGTTCCATAGCCAGGGGTATTAATTCCATGCATTTTTACATGTATGATCACGTATAAACCGGCTTAGAAGTCCCAATTATCAACTTTTTAGATTTCGTTCCATAGCCGGGGGGCTAGAATTCACCTGCCATTTTTACACTATAACAGAATAAACCGGCTAAGAAGTCCAAATTTTCAAATTTTTAGATTACGTTCCATAGCCGGGGGATTGATATTTTAAATACATTTTTACACGTACAAACACGTTAAAACAAGCTAAGAAGTTCAAATTTTCAATTTTTAGATTACGTGCCAAGCCGGGTGTATTCAATTCACATGCAATTTTACACATATACACGTAAAAACCGGCTAGAAGTCCAAATTTTCAATTTTTGTTTCGTTCATAGCAGGGGGGATTGAATACAAATGAATTTCACTCGTACATACACTTATAAACCAGCTATGAAGTCCACATTTCAAATTTGGTAGATTTCGTGCCATAGCCGGGGGTGAATATAAATACATTTTACAGTATAAACACTTTAAACAAGCTAAGATGTTCAAATTTTCACATTTTAAGATTTCGTGCCATAGCCGGGGGGATTGAATCTCCTCTCATTTTTACACGTATAAACCACGTATAAACAAGCAAAGAAGTCCAAATTTTCAAATTTTAGATTTCGTTCCGTAGCCGGGGGGATTGAATTCACATGCATTTTTACATGTACAAACACGTAAAACCGGGTTAGAAGTCCAAATTTTCAAATTTTCATATCGTCTCCATAGCCAGGGGTATTTAATTCACATGCCTTTTTCCACGTATGATCAGTATAAACCGGCTTAGAAGTCCAAATTTTCGAATTTTTAGATTTTGTCCATAGCCGGGGGTATTTAATTCACATGCATTTTTACATGTATAAACACGTTAACATCTAAGAAGTCCAACTTTTCAAATTTTTAAATTCGTGCCATAGCCGGGGGGATTGAATTCAAATACATTTTGTACACGTATAAACACGTATAACTGGGTTTAAAGTCCAAATTTTCAAATTTTTAGATTTCGTTCCATAGCCGATGGGATAGAATTCACATGCATTTTTACATGTCTGATCGCGTATAACGGCTAAGAAGTCCAAATTTTCAAATTTTTAGATTTCGCTCCATAGCGGGGGCGATTGATTTCAAACATTTTTTACACGTACAAACACGTTTAAAAAAGCTAAGAATTTCAAATTTTCAAATTTTTATATTAGTGCCATAGCCGGGGGGATTGATTCTAATGAAATTTTCACGTATAAATACGTAAAACGGCTAAGAAGTCCAAATTTTGAAATTTTTAGATTTCGTTCCATAGCCGGGGGGATAGAAATCACATGCATTTTGAACGTATAAACACGTATAAACAACCGGCTAAAAAGTGCAAATTTTCACATTTTTAGATTTTGCGTGCCGTACCGTGTATTGAATTCAAATACATTTTTACACGTACAAACACGTATAAACGAGCTAAAAAGTCCAAATTTTCAAATTTTTAGATTTCGTGCCATAGCCGGGTATATCAATTCACATGCATTTTTACACGTACAAACACGTATTACGGCCTAAGAAGTCAATTTCTCAAATTTTTAGATTTCGTTCCATAGCCGGGGGGATTGAATTTAAATACATTTTCCACATACAAACACGTTTAAACAATCTAGAAGTTCAAATTTTCAAATTTTAGTTTTCGTTCCATAGCCGGGGGGATTGAATTAAATACATTTTTACACGTACAAACACGTTTAAACAAGCTAAGAAGTTCAATTTTCAAATTCTTAGATTACGTGCATAGCCGGGGGGATTGAAATCTAATGTATTTTTACCGTATAAAACACGTATAAACGGGCTAAGAAGTCCAAATTTTCCAAACTTTAGATTTCGTGACATAGCGTGTATTGAATTCACACGTATTTTTACACGATAAAACACGTATAAACAAGCAAAGAAGTCCAAATTTTCAAATTTTTAGATTTCGTTCCATAGCCGATGGGATATAATTCACATGCAATTTTTACATGTCTGATCGCGTTACACCGGCTAAGAAGTCCAAATTGCAAATTTTTAGATTTCGTTCCATAGCCGGGGGGATTGATTCACATGCATTTTTACACGTATAATCACGTATAAACCTGCTAACAAGTTCAAATTTTCAAATTTTTAGATTTCGTGCCATAGCCGGGGGATTGAATTCACATGCATTTTTACAAGTATAAACACGTATATACCGGCTAAGAAGTCCAAATTTTCAAATTTTTAGATTTCGTTCCATAGCCGGGGGGATTGAATTTAAATACATTTTTACACGTACAAACACGTTTAAACAGGCTAAGAAGTCAAATTTTCAAGTTTTTAGATATCGTGCCATAGCCGGGGGGATTGAGTTCACATGCATTTTTACACGTATAACACGTATAAACCGTCTAAGATGCAAATTTTCACATTTTTAGATTTCGTGCCGTAGCCGGGTCTTGAATTCACATGCATTTTACACATATAAACACGTATATACCGGCTAAGAGTCCAAATTTTCAAATTTTTAGATTACGTGCCATAGCCGGGGGGATTGAATTCTAATGATATTTTACACGTATAAACACGTATAACCGGGCTAAAAAGACCAAATTTTCAAATTTTTAGATTTTGGCCATAGCGGTGGGATTAAATCAACTACATTTTTACACGTATAGACAGTATATACCGGGTAGATGTCCAAATTTTCAATTTTTAGATTCGTTCCATAGCCGGAGAGATTGAATTCAAATACATTTTTACACGTACATACATTATAAACTAGCTATGAAGTCCAAATTTTCAAATTTTTAGATTCGTGCCATAGCAGGGGGATTGAATTCACATGCATTTTGACACGTATAAACACGTAATCCGCCTAGAAGTCCAAATTTTGAAATTTTTAGATTTCGTTCCATAGCCGGGGGATGAATTTAAATACATTTTTACACATACAAACACGTTTAAACAATCTAAGAAGTCAATTTTTCAAATTTTTAGATTTCGTTCATAGCCGGGGGGATTGATTTTAATACATTTTTACACGTATAAACACGTATAAACCGTCTAAGAAGGGCAAATTTTCACATTTTAGATTCGTGCCGTAGCCGGGTGTCTTGAATTCACATGCATTTTTACACATATAAACACGTTTAAACAAGCTAAGAAGTTCAAATTTTCAAATTTTTAGATTACGTGCCATAGCCAGGGGGATTGATTGTGATATTAATTTACGTATAAACACGTTATAAACGGCTAAGAAGTCCAAATTTTGAAATTTTTCGATTTCGTTCCATAGCCGGGGGATAGAATAACATGCATTTTTACAGTATAAAACGTATAAACGGCTAAGAAGTGCAAATTTTCACATTTTAGATTCGTGCCGTAGCCGGGGGTATTGAATTCACGTGCATTTTACACATATAAACACGTACATACCGGCTAAGAAGTCCAAATTTTCAAATATTTAGATTTCGTTCCATAGCCGATGGGATAGAATTCGCATGCATTTTTACATGTCTGATCGCGTATAAACCGGCTAAGAAGTCCAAATTTGCAAATTTTTAGATTTCGTTCCATAGCCGGGGGGATTGATTCACATGCATTTTTACACGTATAAACACGTATAAACCGGCTAAGAAGTCCAAATTTTCAATTTTTAGGTTTCGTTCCATAGCCGGGGGGTGAATTTACATACATTTTTACACGTACAAACACGTTTAAACAAGCTAAGAAGTTCAAATTTTCAAATTTTAAGATTTCGTGCCATATCCGGGGGGATTGAATTCTCATGCATTTTTACACGTATAAACACGTATAAACGGGCTAAGAAGTCCAATTTTCAAATTTTAGATTTCGTGCCATAGCCAGGTGTATTGAATTCACACGTATTTTACACGTATAAACACGTATAAACAAGCAAAGAATCCAAATTATCAATTTTTAAGATTTCGTTCCATAGCCGGGGGTATTGAATTCACATGCATTTTTACATGTCTGATCGCGTATAAACCGGCTAAGAAGTCCAAATTTTCAAATTTTTAGATTTCGTTCCATAGCCGGGGGGATTGATTTTAAATACATTTTTACACGTACAAACACGTTTAAACAAGCTAAGAAGTTCAAATTTTCAAATTTTTAGATTACGTGCCACAGCCGGGGGGATTGAATTCTAATGAAATTTTACACGTATAAGAACGTATAAACGGGCTAAGAAGTCCAAATTTTCAAATTTTTAGATTTCGTTCCATAGCCGATGGGATAGAATTCACATGCATTTTTACATGTCTGATTGCGTATAAACCGGCTAAGAAGTCCAAATTTTCAAATTTTTAGATTTCGTTCCATGGCCGGGGATAGAATAACATGCATTTTTACACGTATAAACACGTATAAACCTGCTAAGAAGTCCAAATTTTCAAATTTTTAGATTTCGTTCCATAGCCGGGGGATTGATTTTAAATACATTTTTACACGTACAAACACGTTTAAACAAGCTAAGAAGTTCAAATTTTCAAATTTTTAGATTACCTGCCATAGCCGGGTGTATTGAATTCACACGTATTTTTACACGTATAAACACGTATAACAAGCTGAGAAGTCCAAATTTTCAAATTTTTAGATTTCGTTCCATAGCCGGGGGGATTGAATTCACATGCATTTTTACATGTACAAACACGTAAAAACCGGGTTAGAAGTCCAAATTTTCAAATTTCTACATATCGTTCTATAGCCAGGGGTATTTAATTCACATTCATTTTTACACATATAAACACGTAAAACAGCAAAGAAGTCCAAATTTTGAAATTTTTAGATTTCGTTCCATAGCCGGGGGATTGAATTTAAATACATTTTTACACGTACAAACACGTTTAAACAAGCTAAGAAGTTCAATTTTCAAATTTTTAGATTACGTGCCATAGCCGGGGGATTGAATTCTAATGAAATTTTCAAATTTTTAGATTACGTGCCATAGCCGGGGGCTCGAATTCACAGTATTTTTTTACGCGTATAAGCACGTATATACCGGCTAAGAAGTCCAAATTTTCAATTTTTAGATTTCGTTCCATAGCCGGGGGATTGATTTTAATACATTTTTACACGTACAAACACGTTTAAACAAGCTAAAGTTCAAATTTTCAAATTTTTAGATTACGTGCCACAGCCGGGGGGATTGAATTCTAATGAAATTTTACACGTATAAATACGTATAAACGGGCTACGAAGTCCAAATTTTGAAATTTTTAGATTTCGTTCCATAGCCGTGGGGATTGATTTTAAATACATTTTTACACTACAAACACGTTTAAACAAGCTAAGAAGTTCAAATTTTCAAATTTTTAGATTACCTGCCATAGCCGGGTGTATTGAATTCACACGTATTTTTACACGTATAACACGTATAAACAAGCTGAGAAGTCCAATTTTCAAATTTTTAGATTTCGTTCCATAGCCGGGGGGATTGAATTCACATGCATTTTTACATGTACAACACGTAAAAACCGGGTTAGAAGTCCAAATTTTCAAATTTCTACATATCGTTCTATAGCCAGGGGTATTTAATTCACATTCATTTTTACACATATAAACACGTATAAACAAAAGAGTCCAAATTTTCAAATTTTTAGATTTCGTTCCATAGCCATGGGATAGAATTCACATGCATTTTTACACGTATAAACAGTATAAACCGGCTAAGAAGTCCAATTTTGAAATTTTTAGATTTCGTTCCATAGCCGGGGGGATGAATTTAAATACATTTTTACACATACAAACACTTTTAAACAAGCTAAGAAGTTCAAATTTTCAAATTTTAGATTACGTGCCTAAGCCGGGGGGATTGAATTCTAATGATATTTTACACGTATAAACAGGTATAAACGGGCTAAGAAGTCCAAATTTTCAAATTTTTAGATTTCGTTCCACAGCCGGGGGGATTGAATTCAAATGAATTTTACACATACATACACTTATAAACCAGCTATGAAGTCCAAATTTTCAAATTTTAGATTTCGTGCCATATCCGGGGGGATTGAATTCTCATGCATTTTTACACGTATAAACACGTATAAACCGGGTTAAAGTCCAAATTTTCAAATTTCTACATATCGTTCTATAGCCAGGGGTATTTAATTCACATTCATTTTTACACATATAAACACGTATATACCCGCTAAGAAGTCCAAATTTTCAAATTTTTAGATTTCGTTCCATAGCCGGGGGGATTGATTTTAAATACATTTTTACACGTACAAACACGTTTAAACAAGCTAAGAAGTTCAAATTTTCAAATTTTTAGATTACGTGCCTTAGCCGGGGGGATTGAATTCAAATAAAATTTTACACAATACACTTATAAACCGGCTAAGAAGTCCAAATTTTGAAATTTTTAGATTTCGTTCCATAGCCGGGGGGATTGAATTCACATGCATTTTTACATGTACAAACACGTAAAAACCGGCTAAGAAGTCCTAATTTTGAAATTTTTAGATTTCGTTCCATAGCCGGGGGGATTGAATTTAAATACATTTTTACACATACAAACACTTTTAAACAGCTAAGAAGTTCAAATTTTCAAATTTTTAGATTACCTGCCTTAGCCGGGGGGATTGAATTCTAATGATATTTTACACGTATAAACAGGTATAAACGGGCTAAGAAGTCCAAATTTTCAAATTTTAGATTTCGTTCCACAGCCGGGGGGATTGAATTCAAATGAAATTTTACACATACATACACTTATAAACCAGCTATGAAGTCCAAATTTTCAAATTTTTAGATTTCGTGCCATAGCCGGGGGGATTGAGTTCACATGCATTTTTACACTTATAAACACGTATAAACCGGCTAAAAAGTCCAAATTTTCAAATTTTTAGGTTTCGTTCCATAGCCGGGGGGATTGATTTTAAATACATTTTTACACGTACAAACACGTTTAAACAAGCTAAGAAGTCCAAATTTTCAAATTTTTAGATTAAGTGCCATAGCCGGGTGTATTTAATTCACACGTATTTTTACACGTATAAACACGTATAAACAAGCAAAGAAGTCCAAATTTTCAAATTTTTAGATTTCGTTCCATAGCCGATGGGATAGAATTCACATGCATTTTTACACGTATAAACAGGTATAAACCGGCTAAGAAGTCCAAATTTTGAAATTTTTAAATTTCGTTCCATAGCCGCGGGGAATGAATTTAAATACATTTTTACACATACAAACACTTTTAACCAAGCTAAGAAGTTCAAATTTTCAAATTTTAAGATTTCGTGCCATATCCGGGGGGATTGAATTCTCATGCATTTTTACACGTATAAACACGTATAAACGGGCTAAGAAGTCCAAATTTTCAAATTTTTAGATTTCGTGCCATAGCCGGGTGTATTGAATTCACACGTATTTTACACGTATAAACACGTATAAACAAGCAAAGAAGTCCAAATTTTCAAATTTTTAGATTTCGTTCCATAGCCGATGGGATAGAATTCACATGCATTTTTACATGTCTGATCGCGTATAAACCGGCTAAGAAGTCCAAATTTTCAAATTTTAAGATTTCGTGCCATATCCGGGGGGATTGAATTCTCATGCATTTTTACACGTATAAACACGTATAAACGGGCTAAGAAGTCCAAATTTTCAAATTTTTAGATCTCGTGCCATAGCCGGGTGTATTGAATTCACACGTATTTTTACACGTATAAACACGTATAAACAAGCAAAGAAGTCCAAATTTTCAAATTTTTAGATTTCGTTCCATAGCCGATGGGATAGTTTTCACATGCATTTTTACATGTCTGATCGCGTATAAACCGGCTAAGAAGTCCAAATTTTCAAATTTTTAGATTTCGTTCCATAGCCGGGGGGATTGATTTTAAATACATTTTTACACGTACAAACACGTTTAAACAAGGCTAAGAATTTAAATTTTCAAATTTTTAGATTACGTGCCATAGCCGGGGGGATCGAATTCACACGTATTTTACACGTATAAGCACGTATATACCGGCTTAGAAGTCCAAATTTTCAAATTTGTAGATTTCGTTCCATAGACCGGGGGGATGGATTTTAAATACATTTTTACACGTACAAAACACGTTTAAACAAGCTAAGAAGTTCAAATTTTCAATTTTTAGATTACGTGCCACAGCCGGGGGGATTGAATTCTAATGAAATTTTACACGTATAAATACGTATAAACGGGCTACGAAGTCCAAATTTTGAAATTTTTAGATTTCGTTCCATAGCCGGGGGGATAGAAATCATATGCTTTTTACACGTATAAACACGTATAAACCGGCTAAGAAGTGCAAATTTTCACATTTTTAGATTTCGTGCCGTAGCCGGGTGTATTGAATTCACATGCATTTTACACATATAAACACGTATATACCCGCTAAGAAGTCCAAATTTTCAAATTTTTAGAATTCGTTCCATAGCCGTGGGGATTGATTTTTAAATACATTTTTACACGTACAAACACGTTTAAACAAGCTAAGAAGTCCAAATTTTCAAATTTTTAGATTTCGTGCCATAGCCGGGGGGATGAGTTCATATGCATTTTTACACTTATAAACACGTATAACGGGCTAAGAAGTCCAAATTTTCAAATTTTTAGATTTCGTGCCATAGACTAGGTGTATTGAATTCACACGGATATTTTACACGTATAAACACGTATAACAAGCAAGAAGTCCAAATTTTCAAATTTTCTAGATTTCGTTCCATAGCCGATGGATAGAATTCACATGCATTTTTACATGTCTGATCGCGTAATAAACCGGCATAAGAAGTCCAAATTTTCAAATTTTTAGATTTCGTTCCATAGCCGGGGGATTGATTTTAAATACATTTTTACACGTACAAACACGTTTAAACAAGCTAAGAATTTTCAAATTTTCAAATTTTTAGATTACGTGCCATAGCCGGGGGGATCGAATTCCACGTATTTTTACAGTATAAGCACGTATTATACCGGCTTAGAAGTCCAAATTTTCAAATTTTTAGATTTCGTTCCATAGCCGATGGGATAGAATTCACATGCATTTTTTACATGTCTGATCGCGTATAAACCGGCTAAGAAGTCCAAATTTTCAAATTTTAGATTCGTTCCGTAGCGGGGGGATTGATTTTAAATAAATTTTTACACGTAGAAACACGTTTAAACAAGCTAAGAATTTCAAATTTTCAAATTTTTAGATTTCGTTCCATAGCCGGGGGGATAGAAATCATATGCATTTTTACACGTATAAACACGTATAAACCGGCTAAGAAGTGCAAATTTTCACATTTTTAGATTTCGTTCCATAGCCGATGGGATAGAATTCACATGCATTTTTACATGTCTGATCGCGTATAAACCGGCTAAGAAGTCCAAATTTTCAAATTTTTAGATTTCGTTCCGTAGCCGGGGGGATTGATTTTAAATACATTTTTACACGTAGAAACACGTTTAAACAAGCTAAGAATTTCAAATTTTCAAATTTTTAGATTTCGTTCCATAGCCGGGGGGATAGAAATCATATGCATTTTTACACGTATAAACACGTATAAACCGGCTAAGAAGTGCAAATTTTCACATTTTTAGGTTTCGTTCCATAGCCGGGTGTATTGAATTCACACGTATTTTTACACGTATAAACACGTATAAACAAGCAAAGAAGTCCAAATTTTCAAATTTTTAGATTTCGTTCCATAGCCGATGGGATAGAATTCACATGCATTTTTACATGTCTGATCGCGTATAAACCGGCTAAGAAGTCCAAATTTTCAAATTTTTAGATTTCGTTCCGTAGCCGGGGGGATTGATTTTAAATACATTTTTACACGTAGAAACACGTTTAAACAAGCTAAGAATTTCAAATTTTCAAATTTTTAGATTACGTTCCATAGCCGGGGGGATTGAATTCACACGTATTTTTACACGTATAAGCACGTATATACCGGCTAAGAGTCCAAATTTGCAAATTTTTAGATTTCGTTCCATAGCCGGGGGGATTGATTTTAAATACATTTTTACACGTACAAACACGTTTAAACAAGCTAAGAATTTCAAATTTTCAAATTTTTAGATTACGTGCCACAGCCGGGTGGATTGAATTCACACGTATTTTTACACGTATAACACGTATAAACAAGCTGAGAAGTCCAAATTTTCAAATTTTTAGATTTCGTTCCATAGCCGGGGGATTGATTTTAAATACATTTTTACACGTACAAACACGTTTAAACAAGCTAAGAAGTTCAAATTTTCAAATTTTTAGATTACGTGCCATAGCCGGGGGGATGAATTCACACGTATTTTTACACGTATAAACACGTATAAACAAGCAAAGAAGTCCAAATTTTCAAATTTTTAGATTTCGTTCCATAGCCGATGGGATAGAATTCACATGCATTTTTACACGTATTAACAGGTATAAACCGGCTAAGAAGTCCAAATTTTCAAATTTTTAGATTTCGTTCCATAGCCGATGGGATAGAATTCACATGCATTTTTACATGTCTGATCGCGTATAAACCGGCTAAGAAGTCCAAATTTTCAAATTTTTAGATTTCGTTCCATAGCCGGGGGATTGATTTTAAATACATTTTTACACGTACAAACACGTTTAAACAAGCTAAGAATTTCAAATTTTCAAATTTTTAGATTACGTGCCATAGCCGGGGGGATCGAATTCACGTATTTTTACACGTATAAGCACGTATATACCGGCTAAGAAGTCCAAATTTTCAAATTTTTAGATTTCGTTCCATAGCCGGGGGATTGATTTTAAATACATTTTTACACGTACAAACACGTTTAAACAAGCTAAGAAGTTCCAATTTTCAAGTTTTTAGATTACGTGCCACAGCCGGGGGGATTGAATTCACACGTATTTTTACACGTATAACACGTATAAACAAGCTGAGAAGTCCAAATTTTCAAATTTTTAGATTTCGTTCCATAGCCGGGGGGATTGAATTCACATGCATTATTACATGTACAAACACGTAAAAACCGGTTAGAAGTCCAAATTTTCAAATTTCTACATATCGTTCTATAGCCAGGGGTATTTAATTCACATTCATTTTTACACATATAAACACGTAATACCGCTAAGAAGTCCAAATTTTCAAATTTTTAGATTTCGTTCCATAGCCGGGGGGATTGATATTAAATACATTTTTACACGTTCAAACACGTTTAAACAAGCTAAGAAGTTCAAATTTTCAAATTTTTAGATTACGTGCCATAGCCGGGTGTATTGAATTAACACGTATTTTTACACGTATAAATACGTATAAACAAGCTGAGAAGTCCAAATTTTCAAATTTTTAGATTTCGTTCCATAGCCGGGGGGATTGAATTTACATACATTTTTACACGTATAAACACGTATAAACCGTCTAAGAAGTGCAAATTTTCACATTTTTAGATTTCGTGGCGTAGCCGGGTGTATTGAATTCACATGCATTTTTACACATACAAACACGTATTACCGGCTAAGAAGTCCAAATTTCAAATTTTAGATTTCGTTCCATAGCCGGGGGGATTGATTTTAAATACATTTTTACACGTACAAACACGTTTAAACAAGCTAAGAAGTTCAAATTTTCAAATTTTTAGATTACGTGCCATAGCCGGGGGGATTGAATTCTAATGATATTTTACACGTATAAACACGTATAAACCGGCTAAGAAGTGCAAATTTTCAAATTTTCAGATTTCGTTCCATAGCCGGGGGGATTGATTTTAAATACATTTTTACACGTACAAACACGTTTAAACAAGCTAAGAAGTTCAAATTTTCAAATTTTAAGATTTCGTGCCATATCCGGGGGGATGAATTCTCATGCATTTTTACACGTATAAACACGTATAAACGGGCTAAGAAGTCCAAATTTTCAAATTTTAGATTTCGTGCCATAGCCGGGTGTATTGAATTCACACGTATTTTTACACGTATAAACACGTATAAACAAGCAAAGCAGTACAAATTTTCAAATTTTAGATTTCGTTCCATAGCCGATGGGATAGAATTCACATGCATTTTTACATGTCTGATCGCGTATAAACCGGCTAAGAAGTCCAAATTTTCAAATTTTTAGATTTCGTTCCATAGCCGGGGGGATTGATTTTAAATACATTTTTACACGTACAAACACGTTTGAACAAGCTAAGAATTTTAAATTTTCAAATTTTTAGATTACGTGCCATAGCCGGGGGGATCGAATTCACACGTATTTTTACACGTATAAGCACGTATATACCGGCTAAGAAGTCCAAATTTTCAAATTTTCAGATTTCGTTCCATAGCCGGGGGGATTGATTTTAAATACATTTTTACACGTACAAACAGTTTAAACATGCTAAGAAGTTCAAATTTTCAAATTTTTAGATTACGTGCCACAGCCGGGGGATTGAATTCTAATGAAATTTTACACGTATAATACGTATAAACGGGCTACGAAGTCCAAATTTTGAAATTTTTAGATTTCGTTCCATAGCCGGGGGGATAGAAATCATATGCATTTTTACACGTATAAACACGTATAAACCGGCTAAGAAGTGCAAATTTTCACATTTTTAGATTCGTGCCGTAGCCGGGTGTATTGAATTCACATGCATTTTTACCATATAACGTATATACCCGCTAAGAAGTCCAAATTTTCAAATTTTAGATTTCGTTCCATAGCCGGGGGGATTGATTTTAATACATTTTTACACGTACAAACACGTTTAAACAAGCTAAGAAGTCCAAATTTTCAAATTTTTAGATTTCGTGCCATAGCCGGGGGATTGAATTCACACGTATTTTTACACGTATAACACGTATAAACAAGCAAAGAAGTCCAAATTTTCAAATTTTTAGATTTCGTTCCATAGCCGATGGATAGAATTCACATGCATTTTTACATGTCTGATCGCGTATAAACCGGCTAAGAAGTCCAAATTTTCAAATTTTTAGATTCGTTCCATAGCCGGGGGGATTGATTTTAAATACATTTTTACACGTACAAACACGTTTAAACAAGCTAAGAATTTCAAATTTTAAAATTTTTAGATTACGTTCCATAGCCGGGGGGATTGAATTCACACGTATTTTTACACGTATAAGCACGTATATACCGGCTAAGAAGTCCAAATTTTCAAATTTTTAGATTTCGTTCCATAGCCGGGGGATTGATTTTAAATACATTTTTACACGTACAAACACGTTTAAACAAGCTAAGAAGTTCAAATTTTCAAATTTTTAGATTACGTGCCACAGCCGGGGGATTGAATTCTAATGAAATTTTACACGTATAAATACGTATAAACGGGCTAAGAAGTCCAAATTTTGAAATTTTTAGATTCGTTCCATAGCCGGGGGGATAGAAATCACATGCATTTTTACACATTTAAACACGTATAAACCGGCTAAGAAGTGCAAATTTTCACATTTTTAGATTTCGTGCCGTAGCCGGGTGTATAGATTTCACATGCATTTTTACACATATAAACACGTATATACCCGCTAAGAAGTCCAAATTTTCAAATTTTAGATTTCGTTCCATAGCCGGGGGGATTGATATTAAATACATTTTTACACGTTCAAACACGTTTAACAAGCTAAGAAGTTCAAATTTTCAAATTTTTAGATTACGTGCCATAGCCGGGTGTATTGAATTAACACGTATTTTTACACGTATAAATACGTATAAACAAGCTGAGAAGTCCAAATTTTCAAATTTTTAGATTTCGTTCCATAGCCGGGGGGATTGAATTCACATGCATTTTTACATGTACAAACACGTAAAAACCGGGTTAGAAGTCCAAATTTTCAGATTTCTACATATCGTTCTACAGCCAGGGGTATTTAATTCACATTCATTTTTACACCTATAAACACGTATATACCCTAAGAAGTCCAAACTTTCAAATTTTCAGATTTACCATAGCCGGGAGGATGATTTTAAATACCTTTTTACACGTACAAACACGTTTAAACAAGCTAAGAAGTTCAAATTTTCAAATTTTTAGATTACGTGCCATAGCGGGTGTATTGAATTCACACGTATTTTTACACGTATAAACACGTATAAACAAGCAAAGAAGTCCAAATTTTCAAATTTTTAGATTTCGTTCCATAGCCGATGAGATAGAATTCACATGCATTTTTACATGTCTGATCGCGTATAAACGCTAAGAAGTCCAAATTTTCAAATTTTTAGATTCGTTCCATAGCCGGGGGATTGATTTTAAATACATTTTTACACGTACAAACACGTTTGAACAAGCTAAGAATTTTAAATTTTCAAATTTTTAGATTACGTGCCACAGCCGGGGGGATTGAATTCTAATGAAATTTTACACGTATAAATACGTATAAACGGGCTACGAAGTCCAAATTTTGAAATTTTTAGATTTCGTTCCATAGCCGGGGGGATAGAAATCATCTGCATTTTTACACGTATAAACACGTATAAACCGGCTAAGAAGTGCAAATTTTCACATTTTTAGATTTCGTGCCGTAGCCGGGTGTATTGATTCACATGCATTTTTACACATATACACGTATATACCCGCTAAGAAGTCAAATTTTCAAATTTTTAGATTCGTTCCATAGCCGGGGGATTGATTTTAAATACATTTTTACACGTACAAACA